>CM076737.1:4291436-4301436 GCA_038501795.1 Pseudopleuronectes americanus | reverse complement strand
TAAAAACCCAGATCAACCAACACCCCCTCAACACCCCTACGAACACACCACACCACCCCACACACCCACCCCCCCACACCCCACCCCACCCCACACCCCACCCACACCCCCCCCCCACCACACCACCCCACCCCACACCCCACACCCCCCCCCCCCCACCCCACCCCACCCCACACCCCACCCCACACACACCACCCCACACCCCACACCCCCCCCCACCCCACACACACACCCCACCCCACCCCCCCCCACACCCCACACCACCCCCCCCCCACCCCACCCCACCCCACCCCACCCCACCCCACCCCACACACCCCACCCCACCCCACACCCCACACACACACCCCACCCCCCCACACACCCCACACCCCACACACACACCCCACCCCCCCCCCACCCCACACCCCCCACCCCCCCCCCACCCCACACCCCACACACACCCCACCCCACACCCCACCCCACCCCACCCCCCCCCCACCCCACCCCCCCACCCCACACACCCCACCCCACCCCACACACACACCCCACCCCACCCACCCCCCCACCCCACACCCCCCCCCCACCCCACACCCCACCCCCCCCCCACACACCCCACACACACCCCACCCCCCACCCCACCCCACCCCCCCCACACCCCACACCCCACACCCCACCACACCCCACACCCCCCTCGCACTCCCCACCCCACCCCGCACACTCACGCACTCCCCCCCCACCCACACACACACCCCCCACACCCCGCACCCACCCGACACCAACCCCCCTCCACCACCCGACCCACCCTCCGCCGACTGCCACCCCGCGCCACTCAACTCCTACCAGACACCACTCACGACCTACCACTCCCCCCCCCACCCCCCCCTACACTACTTACCGGAATCACCCACACCCCCCTCCACACCACACCCGCTCCTCCCTTCCCCGGACCCACCCCACCCCCACCCCCCAAGAGACAAAACACCACACCCGACACCCTACCCCCAAAACCCCCACCCACGACCCCACGCCTGCCCCAGCGAGACGTTCAACGCTTTCGCACCCCTCCCCCGCCCCGCCACGCTCTCTAAAAGCCCTCCAACTCCCATACCCCCCCTCTTTCCCCCCGCCCACCACACCTCCAACCCCCAACCCTCGTCCCCATCCCGCCCTGCAACCCCAACCACCACCCCTCTCTTCCCCAAAGCGGACTACACCCACCCTCCCATCCCGCCCCCCGACCAATCCCACCCCCCCCCTTACCAACCGCACCGGCCCTCCGCGAGCGTCCCCGCCCGCCCTACAACACCTGGCCCCCTCACCCCGACCGCCTCCCCCCTACCCTCTGCCTCCTACGTCCCACCCAGCCCGCCTGTACGACACCCCGACCGCGTCCGCCGCTCCTGCACCCCCCTCCCGACACTCCACACCACCCCCTACTCACTCTCCCCGCCACCCGCCCCCCCTCACCCACCACCTCGCCAACTCTTATACGGCCAGAACCGCTCCGACTCCGACCCACTCCTTCACACACACCCCACCCCCCACACTCATCACAACGCCTACAGCAGTAAACCCCTGATCAACCCCCCCAACCCCTACCACCCGTGCTCCTACCTCTATACACCGCGACCGTCCCAGCAGTGGTCCCGCCCAACTCCCCCTAGACTCCCTAGCACTAACCTAACCCCACCTCACTCGCTCCCCGTAACCCACAACCACCCACCCACCTTGTACCACCCACCGCCCGACGGCCCCCCACCCACGCTGCCACACACGACCTGCCGGATCCCAACCCTCCACACACCCACCCCCCTCTCACCCCAGCTCCCCGCCAGAACGCCCTCCCTTGCTCACACACCCCCCGTAAACCCCCCCCGACAACCAGCACAACCCTGACCCTACGCATCAACCATCCCATTCCCCACTACCCCTCCCCCACGCTCCCCCCCCCCTCCTCTATCTCCACCAACCCGACCCCTCTTACCTCCCCACCCCTCACGCACGCCCACCGCGCCGCGTCCCAAACGCTCCCGTCGCACCCCCCACCCCCCTCCGTACCCCTACCCACCCGAAAACTTACGCCCCACCCCCCCGCATCCCCCTATACTGCACCGCCACTAGCCACGCTCGCCACCCCCCCCCGCTCCCCAAACGCTGCCCCCCACCCTCGGCTCTACCCCCCGCCCCCCCATTCCCTCAACTCCCCCACCACGTCACGGCCGCAACGCCTAACCCGTCACTTAACCCCACTGCCCCGCCCTACCCCCCCCCCCCTCCAACCGCCCCCAGCACACTTTCGCACCACCCCCCCAACCCTCACCCCACCACCCCCCTCCGCTCCACATCCCGGCCGCCCACCAGCCCCTACAACCCCCACACCACCCACATCCGAACCACCCAACCCCACCCCCTACGCCCCCGCCCCCTCATACCTTCCTTCCCCCGCCTCCGCCATTTCCGCGGACCCACCGCGCACCGCTACGCACCACCCCACCAACCCCCTCTGCCGCACCCCCGCACCGTCCCCTCCCCCCCTTCCACCCCACCTACGCCGCGTCCAATATTCGTCCACGCCCACACACCTCCACTCCCCCCCCCACCAAACTCCCCCTCCTCTCCCCCGCACCCATCCTTGCGCCAACATCCACAGCCAACCCGACCAACCCACACGGCCTACCCAGCCCTCCCGCAACCCCCGCCCAAACCCGCCCCCACCCTCCCACGCCCTAGCCTGCCGCCGTCGTCTCCACGATACGGCCGGGCCCGTCAACCTCCGCTCCCTCCTCACTACCGACAAAAACCTGCAAACCGCCACCCCCCGCACTCGCACACCCCACTACCCACCCACAACCCCCTCCCACTCCCCAACCTACCCCCTCCCCCCGCCTCGGCTCCCCCACCCAACTACCCCCCTCAACTTCTCCCCCGCCACATCAAAACACTAACCCTACAACACACCGCCGCCGGTGCGCCCCTTTAAAACCCCCAGTCCGAGATCATGGTTCCACCACCTCCATACTCCAACTTAACAACTCCTCCTTCCGACCTCCAAACCCCACACACCAAACCCGCCCGTTACACCACCTCGATCCATCCTACCACCGGACCGCCGCCACTGGAACCCCTCCAGCACTACCGCCTTCCCCCCCTCCCACCCGTCCCCCAGCCCCCCACGCTTTCCGAGCCGAACCACCTAGCCAACCCGCCTACGCTCCCACTGCCCGCACACCCCACACACACTTAACTCAACCCTCCGCCCGCCCCCTAACCACTACACCTCCCTCGCCACCATCCCCTGACCCCCCCCCACCACCAACACAAACGCATCCTGCGCTCCCCCCATCCCAAACCACTCCCCAGCACCAGCCCCCACGACCCCCACCGGGCCCCGCGCCTCCCCCGCCCCCGCCCCCCCCCCCCTAACCCCACTCTACCCTAACACCGCCCTATATCGCACCCGCGTCACCCCTGCCTACGCATCCCCGCCACAGGCCCCCCCCACCTTGCACCCCCCCGCCGACCAAACCCCACCACCACACACCCCCCCACCAATCCACACCTCCCATCTTCCCCCCTACGCCGCGACCACACCCCCCACCCTCACCCCCACACCCCCTTCCCTCCCCCACCTCTCGTCCGCCCTTCCACAACAAACCCTACCCACACCCGCCCCACTTCTCCGCCCCCATACACCCACCCTTCAACCCCCCTAACCGCTCCCACCCCCCACCCCCAATCCCCCTCCCACCCCACGCCCCCCCCCCCATCCCACCTTCCCCACACGAACCCGACCGAACACACACCAGGACAAAACAAAACCCCAATCCCACCCACCGCTCGCAACACTCCCCCCCCAACAACTTCCACAAACCAAACCCCCCCACCCCAACACCTCCACTACCGCCCCGAACACACCCCCTCCCACCGACACCTTCCCACGCTGCCCTTGCACCCCCGCCCCCCCCCCCCAACACCCTGCCGAGCAAACCACCGAATCCCCCACCTCCCCGCCACAACCTCCCCGCACCCCACACCCACCGTGCCCTCACCAACAACCCCACTCCCCTCACACCCCGCACACCGCCCCCCCCAAGCCGAAATACTCACCCCTAACACCACCCCCGTACCACACCACCCCAACCCCCTAAGCCAAACCCCGCCCCCCGCCGCCGCACGCAACAGCCGCGCGCCGAACGCCGGCCTCACCCCCACCACGCCACAGCCTCACCTCCCCAACCTCCTCACAAACCCACCGACTAACAAACCACTAAAACCACCCTCACCCCTCGCTAACCCACCGCAGACACTGCCCTTCCCCACTCCACCTACGACGCGAACCCCGACATGTCCCCAACCCACCCCACATCCCTCAGCCCCCCCTCCACCCGCCCCCCCCTCACGCAACCACCCACCCCAAACACCACAACCCCCACCCCACACTTCCGCCCCTTTACACCTCCAGCCTCCCACCCCCCACACCCCCCACACACACACACCCCACACCCCCACGCTACTCTAGACACTCACTCCCACCCGCTCCCACCCACCACCCCCGACACACCCTCCGCACACACACCCCCCTCACACCCCCCACCCCCACAACCCCCACACACCACCCTCCCCCACCCACCCTCCCAACCCCCCACACACCCACCTCACACACCGCCCCGCCACTCCCCCAGCACCTCACCACCCTACCCACCCCGCACAACACACACACACCCACACCCCCCTCACCACACCCCCACACACCCCCCCCACCACCACACCCACGCACCCCCCCACACACCCCCCCCACACCCCCCACCACGCACCCCCCACACACACCCACCCCCACCACCCCACCACCCCCGCCACCCCCCCACACCCCCCACACACACACCCCCCACTCACCCCCCACACCCCGCCACACACCCCACCGCCCCACCCCACCGCCCCCCCACCCCCCCCCACCACCCCACCCACACCACACCTCACCCCACGCCACCCCACCCCACCACGCACCCCACACACCACACCCCCCACCCACGCCCCACACACCCCACACCCCACCCCCCCACGCTCCCACACCACACCCCCCACCCACACCCACACACCCACACACACACCCACACACTCACTCACCCCCCCCCACACACCCCGCCCCCACCCCACCCCCCCACCCCCCACACCACCCCACCCCACCACCACCTCACACCCCCACCACCACCCCCCACACACACCCCCCCCCACACCGCCACTCACACACTCACACACACCACACACACACACTCCACACACACGCCCCCCACTCGCCCCACCCCCCCCACCACCCCACCCCACCACACCCCACCCCACCCCACCCCACCCCACACACACCCCACCACACCCCCCCCACCCCCCCCCCACCCCACCCCACACCCCACACCCCACCCCACCCCACCCCACCCCACACACACCCCACCCCCCCCCCTCCCCCCCCCCACCACCTCACCACCCCCCGCCCCCCCCCCCCCCCCCCTCCCCACCCCCCCCCCCCCACCCCAACCCCCCACCCACCCCCCCCACCAACCCCCCTCCCCCCCCACCCCCCACCCCCCCCCCACCCCCCCCCCCCCCCCCCCACCGTGCACATCCTCAACTCTCCCACGCACTCCGCCCACTCACCCTCTCCGTGCCTCACCGCTCACCGTCTCCCCGCCCATACCTCGGCTGCCCCTGCACCTACCCGCTCGCCCGTCCCCTAGAGCCACCCCACCTCCCCCCCCCTCCCCCCTGCCCCCATGCCCCCAGCCCGTCCTGTCACCTCCCCCCCCGACCAACCACTCGCTGCGCCCACCCACTCCTCGCCACAACCTCCTTTGCCACCCCCCCAACTCCACACCTACCTCGCCTCCCTCTTCCTCACTCCCCACGCCCTCCTCCCCCCCGCGTCACCCGCCCCCCACACCCCCCGCCTGCCCCGCTAAACCACCATGAACTCCCACGAACCACTCGCTAACCCCCCACACCCCTCCTCCACAGCAACCCAAGCCCCGACCATTTCAATCCCAACTACCTTTTTCCCCGCCTACCACCTACACATACTTACCCCCCCCCCTAAAACGTCCAACAACACCACCCATCCTGCCCCTCATCCCCCCGTCCCCAACACCACCATACCCACCCCATCCCACACTCGACCCCGCAATCCTCCACCACCCACACACGCACACCCACCGCCCCTCGCCGCCCACTCCTACGCAACGACTCCTTTCTCTTTATGATTCTGATGCCGCCCACCTAACCCACACCCCTACCCCCCCACCCACACATCAGAATTGATCTTAGTTTCCGGGTATGTATAATACGACAGCAGTTGGGACAAAAGGCGTGCAGTCTATCAGGAAAGGGTGAGGACTTGAGTACTACACAGTTGTAATTGCTGTGTTGTTGTGTGTGTGATGGGGTCTCGACACGCGGAAGTGGGGGTTGGGTACTAATGTACGTATGGAGACTGTGACGTGTAGTAGAAATCTTATTAAGTCATTTAGTCATGTGGGGGTTGTTTTCTGACATCCGTCTATGACTCGCAGGTCGATTGTGATGGTACAGTATAGCCAACGCTCTACTGCAGCGACAACCGGCCGTCGAGATGATGTACCCGCTAATTTACTACCGGGGGGGTCGGGTGGAGGAGATGAGGAGCCGACGGTGTGGTTGTTGTGTGGGTAGTGGGGGGGGGGGGGTGGGGGGGGGGGGTGAGGGGCTGGGGGTGTAGGTTTGGTCACCATACACAAAGTTAGGTCTGAAACCAATACATTCGAATAACCAGAAGAAATGGAACAAACTGATACCAAGCAAAGCGTACACATGTTACTACGTCTACACCTTCGCAGCAATCAAACAGTAATCTGCGAAAAATAACCACTACTAACGACCGCCATTTTAGTTACCCCAAAGGGGACGAGCTGCGAACAGGTAATTAACCGTGATCATGGTACCAATTACTGTATTTTCCATCTCCGTCATGGGGCAAAGATAAATTTCATCAGAACAATAACACTATTCTTTCATAATACGAAAAAAACGTACAAAACACTTATATCCATGGCAAAACTAAAGATTCGCGATCCTGATCCAATACAAAAAAAAAAAACAAAAGACGATAACACATAAATCGATGAAACAACTATAACATACATAACCACTAATTTCATCCATCACGTGCCAAACGCAACCCTATAACCCATGTGAACAATGACAGTATTTAAAATAGTATGAGTCGATAACCCTAACGCTAGAAACCTTCAAAATCCCACTCAAACCCCCACAATACCACAAAACGAACCCGAGGTAAAGAACCAAAATGAAACTCCGTGACCTAACTCGAGAGTACCCATAAAGACGCTATTGCCTATTATCAGTAAGGACGCCTATCGAATCTCATTAATTAAATCTCCAAAAAAATGATAACAATATAAAGCGTATATCAAAGAATTTCCTGC
Source organism: Pseudopleuronectes americanus (assembly GCA_038501795.1). Lineage (NCBI taxonomy): Eukaryota > Metazoa > Chordata > Actinopteri > Pleuronectiformes > Pleuronectidae > Pseudopleuronectes > Pseudopleuronectes americanus. The sequence continues at coordinate 4,293,991 of CM076737.1, read as the reverse complement.
ACGCTAAATACAACACAAAATAACTTGTAGACACAGCACAACTTAGATAACATACAATTATAGACTAAAAAACATAAAAACTTACCGCTCCACACTAATGAGAAAACACGATCCAGAGGACTAGAGCATAACAAACGATCAATAAAGAATATAAAGACCCCGTCGGGTTATATCAAAGTACTAACAGGCAGAAACCAAACTCCTGTCTCCATTTACAGTAGAGGGGGTAACATAAACACTAATCATGGTAAGGGGGCTCTGGAGTGTGGGGGGGGAGCGTAAATTTTATATGGTACACAATATTATTGCACAGGTGACTGTTGACCCACACACATTGGGAAGGGACGGTGCCCTACACCTCCCACACGGACAAAAATCATACCGCATGATCAACACAATAATATAATAACTGGAACAGACAGTATAGAATAAATAACGTTAAATTAAATAAACCTAAAGCCTAATTACCTTATCTGGCACTAACTCATAACTCACAAACCCAGGATAAGTCTTAATGATCAATCAGAGATGAACAATATTGAATGAACTTAAACACCGTATACGGGATCCACGTTGCCAACTAATCCTAATGGGCACCTAAAATCCTACTCCGAAACCTACAGGACGGGCGTAAACTCACAGTAAACGAAATAACTACCAATATACAATAGAACCACATTAACCAGACGTCAATACAGCTAACAAAATGCCAGTCAAAATACTACAAACGAAAAAATAAAAGCTAAATCTTACTATAACCACGAACAAAAGACCAAACCTCGACTAACCACCGCACCACACAACCAACAACGACCTACATGATACATTAAGCCAATTAAAAAAACAACATACAATAAAGCCGAACTGCTTCTAGACCAAACCCATCACACATATCCTAAACAAAAGATCTAGAAAAAGCACCCGAAGAAACGATTACCTCATACACCAAAGGCGGGACGCAGATCAAATGCAACCCTAATTCAAGCAAGAGACTGTGCAGAAGCTTCCTCGAACATATCGTCGATGGTGACACTCAGAAACCAGAAAGTTCAACATACGTCATAAATTAGAAAATACCAAATGAACTACCCTCCACACTAAATTTATTATCTAAAACCGTACACATAACAAAAATAATTATATCAAAGAAAAGAACAACAACAGTCCGACGAGAACTAATGCCCAAAGGCCTACGAAACCTTAAAACACTTAACTAAAGTCTAAGAATCCATACTATACACAACTACAAAGATCTCCTTGTCAGCGTTTGATAAATTGGACAACAACAACAGTACGCGGAATCGTTAAGCACTTAACCGAACCCTACAAGAAGTCAACAATCTAAGTCTACGAAACAAGAGAAAACACCCATTCCTAAAACGTAACACACTAAATTCACTCTATTTCTAAAAGAAATGATGAAGCATGAAGCATATATAATGAGCACGAAACTGTTGCGGTGCAATCTAAACATCTAAGAAAAGCAAATCTAGATCCAACGAAACTTGAAGTCGTGCCCAAAATATAACCAATTGAAAAGACCAAACCAAATATTCCTTAAAAACCAAAATCGGCCAAAAATATAAGCCGTACGATTACGATTAAACACCAAACCTGATAATTCAACTCTCACCTACCAAACAAATTTAAAAAAAATTCATACTTACACTAAGAAAAAAAAATACTACATCCAGCATTACACCTCCACACATATATACAACCCTCACGAAACCGTGAACTCCTTAAGCAATAACAGTATGTACCCGCAATCAACTAACAACATTCAAGACAACAGCAGCCCCAAGCAAAGGACAGAACTAAGTATAAACCGAAATCGTCCCTAAACGAAACCTGATAATAAAGTAAATATAAGTTTAAGACACCCACCACTCGGCGCATCATTCGCGTAATCAATCGATTACATAAAGCATCTATTAAAGGTAAAAGACTTCTAGCCATATAAAGCCGTCTTTTGTCAAAAGATTGACCAAGTCGTGAGCCACTTCCACGGTACTAAGATGGCATATTTATACCCAAATGAAAACGTCAGACCTACAATCCTATACTCTATCAAACACCACTGCAATTCTCAAAAACCATATCAAACACCCTTTTAGAGTTATATGTCAAACCAAACAAATGAAAATATTCCTTCATCAAGACAAAGAGGGAGAAAAGAACTACCAATAACAGAAATACAGATAGTAGTATAACAAACATAGCCGAAACAGCAAAAAAATAGCAGCCAGCTTGCAGAACGACCGAGATGGTTGAACTCAAGACTATACTACGAGGAAATACTACCCTAAAAAACACCAATTAGAATAATCAAACTTTCAAATAATACAAATATAAAGGCTTCTACATAAACTCTCATAACTATTCATCCAGTATAATAATCTAAAACTGAATGGATTTACGAAGATGTCATGATTACTACGCACTCAAGCTATTACTAGCCCAGAACCCAAACAATCCTAATGTTCACGAGTCCACACCCCCCACATAACGTGAAGTCCGTCCAATTCACAGCAGATCTAGATATCATACGTAAA
>CM076737.1:4286925-4291236 GCA_038501795.1 Pseudopleuronectes americanus | reverse complement strand
TTGTTTTTGATTGTGGTTGTTCGTGGGGTTGTTTGATCGACTGGTTTGTAGTGTAGTTGCCTTGTAGTTGAGAGTTCTGTTTTTTATGTGTGTTTTTTGATTGAGTGTGTGGTCTTTTGTAGTTGGTGGGTTGTGGTTGTGTGTGTGTCTGCTATGTTTCTGGTGTCTTTAGAGTTTTTGTGGTTAGAGGTGGGTTGATTGCGGTGTGTGTTGTAGTTTTGTGTTCTAGATTTGAAGTTTTTGTTCGGTTGTGTTTGTGTTCGGGGGGCTATGTTTGGTTGTTGTTGTATTCGTGTTGTGTTATGATTTATGGATGATTAGTGTGTTTTCTTGTCTGTTTTTTGATTGTGTGTTGTCGTGACGTGAGATTGTCCCTGGTGGTGTGTGTGGTTGGGAAGTTGGTCGGGTTGTGATTCTATGTGTTATGTTGGTTGTGGTGGGGGCGGGAGGGCGGTGTGGAGAGTGTGGTTGGTGGCCGGAGGAGTTTGGAGTGGGGGATTGCGTGGGGCTTTGGTCTTTGTTTGGGTGCTTGATTTTGGTGACTGTGGGTTGTACTAGCAGGGCTACCTCTGCACCGTGTTTGTTTGAGGTGTGTTTGTGAGTGGTCTTGTGTGTGGAGATTTGCTGAGTATTGGCGGAGGTGATTTTTGTTTTTTTGAGTTTTTTGAGTTGTGTGAATTGTGTGTAGAGTTGGTGATTTGTGGAGAGTCTGTAGGGTGGTGCGTTTGTTTGAGTCTGGGTTTGATTTCCGTGGTTGTGGTGTGTTGTCCGAGTTGTTGAGATTGTATGTGCTGTGTGTTGTTGAGTTGTTTTTGTGCCGTGTTGTTTGGGGCTGGTGGTGGGTGTTTCCTGTATTTTATATTTTTCGTTTGGTGAATGATGTCTGTGTTTTATGTGGTGGTTTGTTTATTCATGATTGTGTGAGGGTGTGTTGTGTTGGAAGTTCTTTGGTGTTATTTGGGTGGAGGTTGGGTTGGTGATGTGGTGGTGTGGATTGTGGGTGTGTGGGTGATTGGTGGAGATCTGGGCGGCAGGGTGGGGGGTGTGGGGGTGTTGAATGTGTGGGTGTGTGTCGTGGTGTTGTCCTAGCGTGGTGTTATTCGATTTTTTGGCTGATTTTGTGTGTGAGTGGTGTTGTTGTGAGATTTGAATTGTGATGTGAGTGTGTTGTTGTGATGTTTTTTTTTGATGAATGATTGAATTTGTTTTTCGATTTGTGTTGTTTGTTTGTGTGATTGGTTGTGTGTGTTTTGATTGTTGTGTGTGTGTGTGTGTGTGTTTGTGTGTGTTGTGTTTGTGTGTGTGTGGTGGGTGTGTTGTGTGTGTTGTGTTGTGTGTGTGTGTTGTGTGTTTGTGTGTGTGTGTGTGTGTTGTGTGATTGTTGTTTGTGTGTGTTGTGTGTGTGTTGTGTTTGTGTGTGTTTGTGTGTGTTGTGTGTGTGTTTGTGTGTGTGTTGTGTGTTTTATGTGTGTTGTTGTGTTGTGTTTTGTTGATGATGTGTTTGTGTGTTTGTGTGTGGTGTTGATTTTGTGTGATGTGTGTGTTTGATGTTGTGTGATGTGATGTTGTGTGTTGTGTTTGTGGTGTTGTGTGTTTGTGTGATGTGTGTGTGTGTTGTGGTGTTTGTTGTGATGTGTGGTGTGTTGTGTGTGATTTGTGTTTGTGTGTGTGTGTTATGGTGTTGTTGTGTGTGTTGTGTTGTGTGTTGTGTGTTGTGTTGTGTGTTGTGTGTGTGTGTTTGTGTGTTGTTGTGTGTGTGTTGTGTGTGTTGTGTTGTGTTGTGTGTGTTGTGTGTGTTGTTGTGTGTGTGTGTTGTGTTGTGTGTTTGTGTGTTGTGTTGTGTTGTTGTGTGTGTGTGTGTTGTGTTGTGTTGTGTGTTGTTGTGTTGTGTGTGTTGTGTTGTGTGTGTTGTGTGTGTTTTGTGTGTGTTGTGTTGTTTGTGTGTGTTGTGTTGTGTGTTGTGTGTGTTGTGTTGTGTTGTGTGTGTGTTGTGTGTTGTTGTGTTGTGTGTGTTGTGTGTGTTGTTGTGTTGTGTGTTGTGTGTGTTGTGTGTTGTTTGTGTGTTGTGTGTGTGTTTGTGTTGTGTGTGTTGTTGTGTGTGTTGTGTTGTGTGTGTTGTGTTGTGTGTTGTGTGTTGTTGTGTTGTGTGTGTGTGTTGTTGTGTGTTGTGTGTTGTGTGTTGTGTGTGTTGTGTTGTGTGTGTGTGTTGTGTGTTGTGTGTGTGTGTTGTGTTGTGTTGTGTGTGTGTTGTGTTGTGTTGTTGTGTTGTGTGTGTGTTGTGTGTGTTGTGTGTGTTGTGTTGTGTGTTGTGTGTGTGTGTTGTGTGTGTTGTGTGTGTTGTGTGTGTTTGTGTGTTGTGTGTGTGTGTGTTGTGTGTGTTGTGTGTGTTGTGTGTGTGTGTTGTTGTGTTGTGTGTTGTGTGTGTGTGTGTGTTGTGTGTGTGTTGTGTGTTGTGTGTGTGTGTTGTGTGTTGTGTGTGTTGTGTGTTGTGTGTTGTGTGTTGTTTGTGTGTGTGTGTGTGTGTTGTGTGTGTTTGTGTGTGTGTGTTGTGTGTGTGTTGTGTGTGTGTTGTGTTGTGTGTGTGTGTTGTTGTGTGTGTGTGTTGTGTGTTGTGTGTTGTGTTGTGTGTGTGTGTTGTGTGTTGTGTGTTGTGTGTTGTGTGTGTGTTGTGTGTGTTGTGTGTTTGTTGTGTGTGTTGTTGTGTGTGTGTGTTGTGTTTGTGTGTTGTGTGTGTGTTGTGTGTGTTGTGTTGTGTGTTGTGTGTGTTGTGTGTTGTGTTGTTGTGTTGTGTGTGTGTTGTTTGTGTGTGTTGTGTTGTGTGTGTGTTGTGTGTTGTGTGTGTGTTGTGTGTGTGTGTTGTGTTGTGTGTGTTGTGTGTGTTGTGTGTGTTGTGTGTGATGTGTGTTTGTGTGTGTTGTGTGTTGTTGTGTTGTGTGTTGTGTGTGTTGTTGTGTGTGTTTGTGTTGTGTGTGTGTGTTGTGTTGTGTTGTTGTGTGTTGTGTGTTGTGTGTGTTGTTGTGTGTGTTGTGTTGTGTTGTGTGTGTTGTGTGTGTTGTGTTGTGTGTTGTTGTGTGTGTTGTGTTGTGTTGTGTGTGTGTGTTGTGTGTTGTGTGTTGTGTGTGTGTTGTGTGTGTTGTGTGTGTGTGTTGTTGTGTGTTGTGTTGTTTGTGTTGTGTGTTGTGTGTGTGTTGTGTGTGTGTGTGTTGTGTTGTTGTGTGTGTTGTGTTGTGTGTGTGTTGTGTGTGTGTTGTGTTGTTTGTGTGTGTTGTGTGTTGTGTGTGTGTTGTGTGTTGTGTTGTGTTGTGTGTGTGTGTTGTGTTGTTGTGTGTTGTGTGTGTGTGTGTGTTGTTGTGTGTGTTGTGTGTGTGTTGTGTGTTGTGTGTTGTTGTGTGTGTTGTTGTGTGTGTTGTGTGTGTTGTGTGTGTGTGTTGTGTGTGTTGTGTGTTGTGTGTGTGTTGTGTTGTGTTGTGTGTTGTTTGTGTGTTGTGTGTTGTGTGTGTGTGTTGTGTGTTGTGTGTGTTGTGTGTGTGTTGTGTGTGTGTTGTGTGTTGTGTGTGTGTGTTGTGTTGTGTTGTTGTTGTGTGTGTTGTGTGTTGTGTGTGTTGTGTGTTGTGTGTGTTGTTGTGTGTGTTGTGTTGTTGTGTGTGTTGTGTGTGTTGTGTTGTGTGTTGTGTGTGTTGTGTGTTGTGTGTTGTGTGTGTGTTTGTGTTGTGTGTGTGTGTGTTGTTGTGTGTGTTGTGTTGTGTGTGTTGTGTGTGTGTGTTTGTGTGTTGTGTGTGTGTGTTGTGTGTTGTGTGTTGTGTGTTGTTGTGTTGTGTGTGTGTGTTGTGTGTTGTGTGTTGTTGTGTGTGTGTGTTGTGTGTTGTGTGTTGTTGTGTGTGTGTGTGTTGTTGTGTGTTGTGTGTTGTGTTGTGTGTGTTGTGTGTGTTGTTGTGTGTTGTGTGTGTTGTGTGTGTGTTGTGTTGTGTGTGTTGTGTGTTGTGTGTGTTGTGTGTGTGTTGTGTTGTGTGTTGTGTGTGTTGTGTTGTGTGTGTGTTGTGTTGTGTGTTGTGTTTGTGTGTGTTGTGTGTGTGTGTTGTGTGTTGTTGTGTGTTGTGTGTGTTGTGTGTTGTGTGTGTTGTGTTGTGTGTGTTGTGTGTGTGTTGTGTGTTGTTGTGTGTGTTGTGTGTTGTGTGTGTTGTGTTGTGTGTGTTGTGTTGTGTGTTGTGTGTTGTTGTTTGTGTGTGTGTTTGTGTGTTGTGTGTGTGTGTGTTGTGTGTTGTGTGTGTTGTTTGTGTGTGTTGTTGTGTGTTGTGTGTGTGTTGTGTGTGT
>CM076737.1:4159425-4281925 GCA_038501795.1 Pseudopleuronectes americanus | reverse complement strand
TTGTTTGTGTGTTGTGTGTGTGTTGTGTGTTGTGTGTTGTGTGTGTTGTGTGTTGTGTTGTGTGTGTGTGTTTGTGTTGTGTGTGTTGTGTGTGTTGTGTTGTGTGTGTTTGTGTGTGTTGTGTTGTTGTTTGTGTGTGTGTGTTGTGTTGTGTGTGTGTGTGTGTTGTGTGTGTTGTGTGTTGTGTTGTGTGTGTGTTGTGTGTGTGTTGTTGTTGTGTGTGTGTTGTGTTGTGTTGTGTGTTGTGTGTTGTGTTGTGTGTTGTGTGTGTTGTTGTTGTGTGTTGTGTGTGTGTGTTGTTGTGTGTGTTGTTGTTGTTGTGTGTTTGTGTGTGTGTTGTGTGTGTTGTGTGTGTGTTTGTGTTGTGTGTGTTGTTGTGTTGTGTGTTTGTTGTGTGTGTGTGTGTGTTTGTTGTGTGTTGTGTTGTGTGTTGTGTGTTTGTGTGTGTTGTTGTGTGTTGTGTTGTGTTGTTGTGTGTTGTTTGTGTGTGTTGTGTTGTGTTGTTGTGTGTGTTGTGTTGTTGTTGTGTGTTGTGTTTGTGTGTGTGTGTTGTGTGTTGTTGTGTGTGTTGTGTTGTGTTGTGTGTGTTGTGTGTGTTGTGTGTGTTGTGTTTGTGTGTGTTGTGTTGTGTGTTGTGTTGTGTTGTGTTGTGTGTTGTGTTGTGTTGTGTGTTGTGTGTTGTGTTGTGTGTGTTGTTGTGTTGTGTTGTGTTTGTTGTGTGTGTGTTTGTGTTGTGTTGTGTTGTGTGTGTTGTGTGTGTTGTGTGTTGTGTGTTGTGTGTGTTGTTGTGTGTGTTGTGTGTTGTGTGTGTGTTGTTGTGTGTGTGTTGTGTGTTGTGTGTTGTGTGTGTTTGTGTTGTGTGTTGTGTGTTGTTGTGTGTTGTGTTGTTGTGTGTGTTGTGTTGTGTGTGTTGTGTGTTTGTGTGTGTGTTTGTGTTGTGTGTTGTGTTGTGTGTGTTGTTGTGTTGTTGTTGTGTGTTGTGTGTTGTGTGTGTGTTGTGTGTGTTTGTGTTGTGTTGTGTGTTGTGTGTTGTTGTGTGTTGTTGTGTTGTGTGTGTGTGTGTTGTGTGTTGTGTTGTGTTGTGTGTTGTGTGTGTTGTTGTGTGTTGTGTTGTGTGTGTTTGTGTTGTGTTGTGTTGTGTGTGTTGTGTTGTTGTGTTGTGTGTTGTGTGTGTTGTGTTGTGTTGTGTGTGTTTGTGTTGTGTTGTGTTGTGTGTGTGTTGTTGTGTTGTGTGTTGTGTGTTGTTGTGTGTTGTGTGTTGTGTGTTGTTGTTGTGTGTTGTGTTGTGTGTTGTGTGTGTGTGTTGTGTTGTGTTGTTGTGTGTTGTTGTGTTGTTGTGTGTGTTGTTGTGTGTGTGTTGTGTTGTGTGTGTTGTGTTGTGTGTGTTGTTGTGTTGTGTGTTGTGTGTTGTGTGTGTGTGTTGTGTTGTGTGTGTTTTGTGTTGTTGTGTGTGTTGTGTGTTGTGTGTTGTGTGTGTTTGTGTGTGTGTGTTGTGTTGTGTGTTGTGTTGTGTGTTGTGTGTTGTGTGTTGTGTTGTTGTGTGTGTTGTTTGTGTGTTGTGTTGTGTGTGTGTGTTGTGTGTGTGTTTGTGTGTTGTTGTGTGTGTGTGTTGTGTTGTTGTGTTGTGTGTGTGTTGTGTTTGTTGTGTTGTGTGTTGTGTGTGTTGTGTTGTGTTGTGTGTGTTGTGTTGTGTGTGTGTTGTGTGTTGTTGTTGTGTGTTGTGTGTGTGTTGTGTTGTGTGTTGTGTGTGTTGTTGTGTTTGTGTGTGTTGTTGTGTTGTGTGTGTTGTTGTGTGTGTTTGTGTGTTGTGTGTTGTGTGTGTGTTTGTGTGTTGTGTGTTGTTGTGTGTTGTGTGTTGTTGTTTGTGTGTGTTGTGTTGTTGTGTGTTGTGTGTTTGTTGTGTGTGTTGTGTGTGTTGTGTTGTGTTGTGTGTTGTGTGTGTGTTGTGTGTGTTTGTGTGTGTTGTGTGTGTGTTGTGTTGTGTTGTGTGTGTGTTGTGTGTTGTTGTTGTGTTGTTGTGTGTGTTGTGTGTGTTGTGTGTGTGTGTTGTGTTGTGTGTGTGTGTTGTTGTTGTGTGTGTGTTGTGTGTGTGTGTTGTGTTGTTGTGTTGTGTGTTTGTGTTGTGTTGTGTGTTGTGTTGTGTTGTGTGTGTTGTGTTGTGTGTGTTGTGTTGTGTGTTGTGTGTTGTGTTGTGTGTTGTGTTGTGTTGTGTGTGTTTGTGTTGTGTGTGTTGTGTGTTGTGTGTGTGTGTTGTGTTGTGTTGTGTGTTGTGTGTTGTGTGTTGTGTTGTGTGTGTGTTGTGTTGTTTGTGTGTTGTGTGTGTTGTGTGTTGTGTGTGTTGTGTGTTGTTTGTGTGTGTTGTGTGTTGTTGTGTGTGTGTTTGTGTGATTGTTGTGTGTGTGTTGTGTTGTGTGTTGTGTTTGTTGTGTGTTGTTTGTGTGTGTGTTGTGTGTGTGTGTTGTGTGTTGTTGTGTGTGTTGTGTGTGTGTTGTGTTGTGTGTTGTGTTGTGTTGTGTTGTGTGTTTGTGTGTTGTGTGTGTGTGTTGTTGTGTGTTTGTGTTGTTGTTGTGTGTGTGTGTTGTGTTGTGTTGTGTGTTGTGTGTGTTGTGTTGTGTGTTGTGTGTTTGTGTTGTGTGTGTTGTGTGTGTGTGTGTTGTGTTTGTGTGTGTGTTGTGTGTTTGTTGTGTGTGTGTGTTGTGTTGTGTTGTGTTGTGTGTGTTGTGTTTGTGTGTGTGTGTTGTGTGTTGTGTGTGTGTTTGTGTGTGTTGTGTTGTTGTTTGTGTGTGTTGTGTTGTTTGTGTGTTGTGTTGTGTGTGTGTTGTGTGTGTGTTGTTGTGTTGTGTGTTGTGTGTGTGTTTGTGTTGTGTTTGTTGTGTTGTGTTGTTGTGTGTTGTGTTGTGTGTTGTTTGTGTGTTGTGTTTGTGTGTGTGTTGTGTGTGTGTTGTGTGTTTGTGTTGTGTGTGTTGTGTTGTGTTGTGTGTGTGTGTTGTGTTGTGTTTGTGTGTGTTGTGTGTGTTTGTGTGTGTTGTGTGTTGTGTGTTGTGTTTGTTGTGTGTTGTGTGTTGTGTGTTGTTGTGTTGTGTGTGTGTTGTGTGTGTTGTGTGTGTTTGTTGTGTGTTGTGTTGTGTTGTGTGTTGTGTGTTGTGTGTGTGTTGTTTGTGTGTGTTGTGTTGTGTGTTGTGTGTTTGTGTTGTGTGTTGTGTTGTTGTGTTGTTTGTGTTGTGTGTGTGTGTTGTGTTGTGTGTTGTTGTTGTTGTGTTGTGTGTGTTTGTGTGTTTGTGTGTGTTGTTGTGTGTGTGTGTGTTGTGTTGTGTTTGTGTGTTGTGTTGTGTTGTTGTGTGTGTGTTGTGTGTTTGTTGTGTGTTGTGTTGTGTGTGTGTTGTGTTGTTGTGTGTTGTTTGTTGTGTGTTGTGTGTTGTTGTGTGTTGTGTGTGTGTTGTTGTGTGTGTGTTGTTGTGTTGTGTTGTGTGTTGTTGTTGTGTTGTGTGTTGTGTGTGTTTGTGTGTTGTTGTGTTGTGTGTTGTGTGTGTTGTGTGTGTTGTGTGTGTGTGTGTGTTGTTGTGTTGTGTTGTTGTGTTGTGTGTTGTGTTGTTGTGTTGTGTGTTGTGTGTGTGTGTTTGTTGTGTTGTGTGTGTGTGTTGTGTGTGTTGTTGTGTGTTTGTGTGTTGTGTGTTGTGTTGTGTTGTGTTGTTGTGTGTTGTGTTGTTGTGTGTTGTGTGTGTGTGTTGTGTGTTTGTGTTGTGTGTTGTGTGTTGTTGTGTGTGTTGTGTGTGTGTTGTTGTGTTGTTGTGTGTGTTGTGTTTGTTGTGTTGTGTTGTGTGTTGTGTGTTTGTGTGTTGTGTGTGTGTTGTGTGTGTGTTGTGTGTGTTGTGTTGTGTGTTGTTGTGTTGTTTGTGTGTGTGTTGTGTGTTGTGTGTGTTTGTGTGTGTGTTGTGTGTGTGTTGTGTTGTGTGTGTTGTGTTGTGTGTTGTGTGTTGTGTGTTGTGTGTGTTGTGTTTGTGTTGTGTGTTGTTTGTGTGTTGTGTGTTGTTGTGTGTGTGTGTTGTGTTGTGTGTGTTGTGTGTTTGTGTGTGTGTTGTGTTGTTGTGTGTTTGTGTTGTGTGTTGTGTTGTGTTGTGTGTGTTGTTGTGTTTGTGTTGTGTTGTTGTGTGTTGTGTGTTGTTGTGTGTTGTTGTGTGTTGTGTGTGTTGTGTTGTGTGTTGTGTGTGTTGTGTTGTGTTGTGTGTTGTGTGTGTTGTGTGTGTTTGTGTGTGTGTGTTGTGTGTGTGTTGTGTGTGTTGTTGTGTGTTGTGTGTGTGTGTTTGTTGTGTGTTGTGTGTGTGTGTTTGTGTTGTTGTGTGTTGTGTGTGTTGTGTGTGTTGTGTGTTGTGTTGTGTGTTGTGTTGTGTGTGTGTTGTGTGTTGTGTGTTGTGTTGTGTGTGTGTGTTGTGTGTTGTGTTGTGTTGTGTTGTGTGTGTGTTGTGTTGTGTTGTGTGTTGTGTTGTTGTTGTGTTGTGTGTGTGTGTTGTGTGTTGTGTTGTGTGTTGTTGTGTGTTGTGTGTGTTTGTGTTGTGTGTGTTGTGTTGTGTGTGTTGTGTGTTGTGTGTTGTGTTGTTGTGTTTGTGTGTTGTGTGTGTTGTGTGTTGTGTGTGTGTGTGTTGTGTGTGTTGTTGTGTGTTGTGTGTGTTGTTGTGTGTTGTGTGTGTGTTGTGTGTTGTGTGTGTGTTGTGTTGTGTGTTGTGTGTTGTGTGTGTGTTTGTGTGTGTTGTGTGTGTGTGTTGTGTGTGTTTGTGTTGTGTGTGTTGTGTTGTGTGTGTTGTGTTGTGTTGTTGTGTGTGTGTTGTGTGTGTTGTGTTGTGTTGTGTGTGTTGTGTTGTTGTGTGTGTTGTTTGTGTGTTGTGTGTGTTGTTGTGTGTGTGTGTTGTGTGTTGTTGTGTGTTGTGTGTGTGTGTTGTGTTTGTGTGTGTTGTGTGTGTGTTGTGTGTGTTTGTTGTTGTGTTGTGTGTGTGTTGTGTGTGTTGTGTGTTGTGTTGTGTGTGTTGTTGTGTGTTGTGTGTGTTGTGTGTTGTTGTGTTGTGTGTGTTTGTGTGTGTGTTGTGTTGTGTGTTGTGTGTGTTGTTGTGTTGTGTGTTGTGTGTTGTGTTGTTGTGTGTGTTGTGTGTTGTGTGTTGTGTGTGTGTTTGTGTGTTGTGTTTGTTGTTGTGTGTGTTGTGTTGTGTGTGTGTTGTGTGTGTTTGTTGTGTGTTGTTGTGTGTGTTGTGTTGTGTGTGTGTGTTGTGTGTGTTTGTGTGTGTTGTGTGTTGTTGTGTGTGTTGTGTGTGTTGTGTTGTGTGTTGTGTGTGTTGTGTGTGTGTGTTGTTGTGTGTTGTGTGTTGTGTGTTGTGTGTGTTGTGTGTGTGTTTGTGTTGTGTGTGTGTTGTGTGTGTTTGTGTGTTGTTGTGTGTGTGTGTGTTTGTGTGTGTTGTGTGTGTGTTGTGTGTTGTTGTGTGTGTGTTGTGTTGTGTGTGTTGTGTGTTGTGTTGTTGTGTGTGTTGTGTGTGTTGTTGTGTGTGTTGTGTTGTTGTGTTGTTGTGTGTTGTGTGTTGTGTTGTTGTGTTGTGTTGTGTGTGTGTTGTGTTGTGTTGTGTGTGTGTGTGTTGTGTGTTGTGTTGTGTTGTGTGTTGTTGTGTGTGTGTGTTGTTGTTGTGTGTGTGTTTGTGTGTGTGTGTTGTTGTGTGTGTTGTTGTGTTGTGTTGTGTGTGTGTTGTGTTGTGTGTTGTGTGTGTTGTGTGTTGTGTGTTGTGTTGTTGTTGTGTTGTGTTGTGTGTGTTGTGTGTTGTGTGTTGTGTGTGTGTGTTGTGTGTGTGTTGTGTTGTGTGTGTGTGTGTTGTTGTGTTGTGTGTGTTGTGTGTGTGTGTTGTGTTTGTTGTGTGTGTTGTTGTGTGTGTGTTGTGTGTTGTGTGTGTTGTGTTGTGTGTTGTTGTGTGTTGTGTGTTGTGTTGTGTGTGTGTTGTGTGTGTGTTGTGTTGTGTGTGTGTTGTGTTGTGTGTTGTGTGTGTGTTTGTGTGTTGTGTGTTGTTGTGTGTGTTTTGTGTGTGTGTGTTGTGTGTGTTGTGTTGTGTGTTGTGTGTGTGTTGTGTGTGTTGTGTGTTGTTGTGTTGTGTGTTGTGTGTGTGTGTGTTGTGTTGTTGTGTTGTGTGTTGTGTGTGTGTGTGTTGTTGTGTGTGTTGTGTGTTGTGTGTTGTGTTGTGTTGTGTTGTGTGTTGTTTGTGGATGATCTGTGTGTGTGATGATGTGTGTGTTGATAAGTTGTTGTGATTGTTGATGAGTGTAGTGTGTAGATCGTGATGTGTGATCGTGTGTAAGTCATGTGTGTTTCGTGTCGTGTTGGTACTGTGGTGTGATTGTGGTTTCGTGTTGTGTTGTGTATGTTTGGTGTGTGTTGTGATGTGTCTGATGTTGTGCTGTGTGAGTAAGTGTTTGCGAGGCTTGGTGTGTGTCGTTGAGTGTTGTTTTAAAAGATGTGTGTGTTGGTGCGTTGTGTTTGGGGTGGTGTATATGGATGTGTGTGATGTGTGATGTTTATGTTGTGTTTGTTGATAATGTGTGGTTGACATGTGTGATGTTGTGTGTTGTGTTGATATGTTTTCGGTTGTGTGTGTCTTGGTGTTGTGATTGATGGTGTGGTGTGTGATTTTTTGATGTGATGTTGATAGTGAGTGTGTACTAGTGTTGATGTAGTTGTGTGGATGATGGTGTGAGCTGCTTGTGTGTTGTGTCGCTTGATTTGTGTGTTGTAGCCGTGCTAAGGTTGATTGTTTCTGTGATGTGAGTTGGTGTGTGTGTTTGTGTTGACTTATCGTGTGTGTGTGTGGGTTGTGTGTTGTGTGTCTGTGTCTTATGGCGGGTTCGGTGTGTTTTGTGTTGATAATTCTGTGTGGTGTGTAGTAGTTTTTGTTGTGTGTGTGTCTCCGTTGCGTGATCTGATGTGATGTGTGTATGTGTGTGGTGTAGAAGTTGCCCTGCTTTGGCTTTAGTTTGTGCGTGTAGATTATTGTGATTGTGGTGGTTTTGTTGATAGTGTGTTGTGATCTGTTGGATGTATGTTTTGTGTTGTGTGTGTGTGTGTGCGTGATGCTGTGTGTAAGTGTTGTGTATTGGTGGCTGTGTGTGTCTGTGTTGTGTGTGAGTTCATCGTGATTGTGGATCTGTAGTTGGTGAGTGTGATGGGTTTGTGGCGGACTATCCTTTGTGTGTGGTGTGTGTTGTGCTGTGTTATGATTTTTGCTGTTTGGTGTAGTAGTGTCAGGTGTGTGTTTTAAGAATTCGGTGTTTAGTGTCGTGATTTTGTTGATGTGTGTGTGTTGTGTGTGGATGTGAACTCTTGTGCTTATAGTCGATGTGATTGTTGTGTGTCTGTGTTGTTTGTTGTGGTGTGTTGTGGTTGTTGTTGTTGTGTGTCGTGTTAGAATGAGTGGGTATGTTGCCATCTTAGTGTATGTGTTTTGCTGTGTGTGTGTCGTTTGTGGTGATTTGTGGTCTGTTGTTGTGTTGTCTGTCGTTCAGTGAGATCTGGATTTGTGTGGTTGTGTCGATGTGTGTGAGTTTTTGTGTGTAGTGTGTGTGATGTGTGTGTGGTGTTTCGGTATATATTGAAGTGTACCGTATGTGGTCTGTGCGTTGTGTACTGCTCTGTGTTGTTTTTAGTGTAATTTGATCAGTGTAGGTTGATGTGGGTGACGTTTAGTCGGTGTTTGTCTGTGTGTCGTTGTTTTTTCCTGTGTGCGTTGTTTGATGTGTGTTCGTGTGTGTTTGGTGTAGTGTGGTGTGTGTTGTTTGTTTCGTGTTCCCGCTTTGTGATTGTGATCCGTGTGATGCTAGTGTTGTGTGTCGATTGTCGTGTGTTGTGGGTTGCATCTGATAGTGTGATGCGTCGTGTCGTGGTGTGTCATTTGTGTGATCGTGTTGTGTGTTGTGTGTTGTAGACTTGTTTGTTGATCTGTGTTTGTGTCTGCGTTGTGTGTGTGATAGGTTGATGATGTGTGTTGGTGACTGATGTAGTTATGAAATGATCGTGCGTGATGTTTGTGTGTGTAAGTGGTGTGTACTGATTGAGGTTGTTGTGGATTGTGTATGTTTGTATGTGTGTGTGCTGTTGATGTTTTGTGTTGCTGTGTGTGATCGTGTGTGTCTTGTGTTATGTGATGTTCGTGGTTCGTTTTGTGTGTGTGTGTGTGTGTGTGTGCTCGTGTCTGTGGGGTGTGTGTGGTGTGTGGGTGATGATTGTGTTGATTGGGAGTGTTACGATGACTCGATGTTGTTGAGGTTGTGATGTGTCGTGTGCTGTGTGTTTTCTGTGTGCTTTGGGATTGACCCCTGCGTGTTGACGTGTGAGTGTTTGTGTATGTGTGTGATGTTGTTGTGTGTTTGTAGTGGTGTGTGTGGTTTGTGTGATTGATGTTGTGTGTAGTGATGTGTGTGTTGTTTGTGATGTTTTGTTGTGTGTGTTTGATTAGTGTTGTGATTTGTTTGTTGTTTGTTGTGTGTTTGGATGTAGTGTTGGTGTGATGTGTGTGTGTGTTGAGTTTTTGATTGTGTTGTTGTGTGTGTGTTTTGTGTTGTGGTTGTGTGTGTGATGTTTTTGTGTGTGAGTGTGGTTTTGTGTGTGTTGTTTTGTGTGATGTTGATGTGTGTGTTTGTTGCTGTGTGTAGATTGTGTGTGCTTGGTTGATTGTTTTTGTGTTTTGTGTTTGTTGGTTGTGGTTGTTTGTTTGTTTGTGTGATTTTGTGTGTGTTGATGATTGTGTGATTGTGTGTTGTTTGTTGATTTGTGTGTGTTGTGTGTGTGTGTTTGGTGATTGTGTTGTGCTGTTTGTGTGAGTGTTGTGTGTGTTGTGTTGTGTTGATTGTATTGTGTGTTGTGTGTGTTGTGTTGTTGTGTGTTGTTGTTGTTTGTGTGTGTGTTGTGTGTTGTTTGATGTTTGTGTGTGTTTTTTGTGATTGTGTGTGTGTGTTGTGGTGTTGTGTGTGTGTTGTTGTGTTGTTTGTGTTGTGTGTGTGTTGTGTGTTGTGGTTGTGTTGTGTGTGTGTTGGTGTGTGTGATGTGTTTGTTGTGTGTGTTGTGTTGTTGTTTGTTGTTGTGTGTGTGTTTGTATTGATGTGTGTGTTGTTGTGTGTTGTGTGTGTTGTGTGTTGGTGTGTTGTGTGTTGTTGTGTGTGATGTGTATTGTTTGTTGTTTGTGTGTGTTGTGTGTGTGATGTTTGTGTTGGTTTGTGTGTTTGTGTGTGTGTTGTTTGTGTGTTGTGTTTGTGTCTGTTTGTGTGTTTGTTGTTGTTTGTGTGTTGTGTTGTGTTTGTTGTGTTGTGTGTTGTTGTTGTGTGTGTTGTGTGTGTGTTTGTGTTTGTTGTGTGTTGTGTTTGTTGTGTTGTTGTGTTGTTGTTGTGTGTGTTTGTGTTGTGTTGTTGTGTGTGTTTGTGTGTTGTGTTGTGTGTTTGTGTTGTGTGTTGTTGTGTTGTTGTGTGTGTTTGTGTGTTGTGTGTTGTGTTGTTTGTGTGTGTTGTTTTGTGTGTTGTGTGTGTGTTGTGTTGTTGTGTGTTGTTTGTGTTGTGTGTTGTTTGTGTTGTTGTTGTGTTGTTGTGTTGTTGTGTTGTGTGTTTGTGTTGTGTTGTTGTGTGTTGTGTTGTGTTGTTTGTGTTGTGTTGTTGTGTGTGTTTGTTGTGTTGTGTTTGTGTGTGTGTTGTTGTGTTGTTGTGTTGTGTTGTTTGTGTTGTGTGTTGTGTGTGTTGTTTGTGTGTTGGTGTGTGTTGTTGTGTGTTGTGTTGTGTGTTGTTGTTTGTGTTTGTGTGTTGTGTTGTGTTGTTGTGTTGTTGTGTGTTGTTGTGTTTGTGTTGTGTGTTGTGTTGTTGTGTTGTTTGTGTGTGTGTTTGTGTGTTGTGTTGTGTGTTGTTGTTTGTGTTGTTGTGTTTTGTGTTGTTGTGTGTTTGTGTGTTGTTGTGTGTTGTTTGTTGTGTGTTGTGTTGTGTTGTGTTTGTGTTGTTGTGTGTTTGTTGTGTGTTGTGTTTGTGTGTTTGTGTTGTGTGTTGTTGTGTGTGTGTTGTTTGTGTGTGTTGTTGTTGTGTGTGTTGTTGTTTGTGTGTTTGTGTGTTGTTGTGTTGTGTTGTGTGTGTTGTTTGTGTTGTTGTTTGTGTTGTGTGTTGTGTTTGTTGTGTGTTTTGTGTTGTTGTTGTGTTGTGTTGTGTTGTTGTGTGTTGTGTGTTGTGTTGTGTTGTTTTGTGTGTGTTTTGTTGTGTGTTGTGTGTTGTTTGTTGTTGTGTTTGTTGTGTGTTGTTTGTGTTGTTGTGTTTGTGTGTTTGTGTTGTGTTGTTTGTGTGTTGTTGTTGTGTTTGTGTGTTGTTGTGTGTTGTGTTGTTTGTGTGTTGTGTGTGTTGTTGTGTTGTTGTGTTGTGTTTGTTGTGTGTTGTTGTGTTGTGTGTTTGTGTTGTTGTGTGTTGTTGTTTGTGTGTGTGTTGTTGTGTTGTGTTGTGTGTTTGTTGTTGTTGTGTGTTGTGTGTTGTGTGTTGTTTGTTGTGTGTTTGTTGTGTTGTGTTGTGTGTGTTTGTGTTGTGTGTTGTTGTGTTGTGTGTGTTGTGTTGTTGTTTGTGTGTTGTGTTGTTGTTGTGTTGTGTTTTGTGTTGTGTTGTGTGTTTGTGTGTTGTGTGTTGTTGTGTTGTTTGTGTTGTGTTGTGTTGTGTGTTGTGTTGTGTGTTGTGTTGTGTGTTTGTGTGTTGTGTTGTGTTGTTTGTGTTGTGTTGTGTGTTGTTTGTGTGTTTGTGTGTTGTGTTGTGTGTTTGTGTTTGTTGTGTTTGTGTGTGTTGTGTTGTTGTTTGTGTGTTGTGTGTTTTGTGTTGTTGTTGTGTTGTTGTTGTGTGTTGTTTGTTGTTGTGTGTTGTGTTGTTTGTGTTGTGTTGTGTGTGTTGTGTTTGTGTGTGTGTTGTTTGTGTGTGTTTGTGTTGTTGTTTGTGTGTTGTGTGTGTTTGTGTGTTTGTTGTTGTTGTGTTGTTTGTGTGTGTGTTTGTGTTGTTGTTGTTGTGTGTGTTTGTTGTTGTTGTGTTTGTTGTTTGTTGTGTGTTTGTGTGTGTTGTGTTGTGTGTGTTGTTGTGTTGTGTGTGTTGTGTTGTTGTGTTGTTGTGTTGTGTTGTTGTGTTGTGTTGTGTTTGTGTTTGTGTGTGTTGTTTGTGTGTTGTTGTGTTGTGTGTGTTGTTGTGTGTTGTGTTGTTTGTTGTGTTGTGTTTGTGTTGTGTTGTGTTTGTGTGTTGTGTGTTTGTGTTGTGTTTGTGTTTGTTGTGTGTTGTGTGTTGTTTGTGTGTGTTGTTGTGTTGTGTGTTTGTGTTGTTGTGTGTTGTTGTGTTGTGTTGTGTTGTGTTGTGTTGTTGTTGTGTGTTGTGTTTGTGTTGTGTTTGTTGTTGTTGTGTGTTGTGTTGTGTGTTTTGTGTTGTTTGTGTTGTGTGTTGTTGTGTTGTTGTGTGTTGTGTTGTTTGTGTTTGTTTGTTGTGTGTTGTGTTGTGTTGTTGTGTGTTGTTGTGTGTTGTGTTTTGTTGTGTTTGTGTGTGTTGTTTGTTGTGTGTTTGTTGTGTTGTGTTGTGTGTTGTGTGTGTTGTTGTGTTGTGTTGTTGTGTGTGTTTGTTGTGTTGTGTTGTGTTTGTTGTGTTGTGTTGTGTTGTTTGTGTTGTGTTGTGTGTTTTGTGTGTTGTTTGTGTGTTGTGTGTTGTTGTGTGTTTGTGTTGTGTTGTTGTGTGTTTGTGTTGTGTGTTGTGTGTTGTGTTGTGTGTTTGTTGTTGTTGTGTGTTTTTGTGTTGTGTTTGTGTTGTTTGTTGTGTTGTTGTGTTGTGTTGTTGTGTGTTGTGTTGTGTGTTGTTGTGTTGTGTTGTGTGTGTTGTTGTTGTTGTGTTGTGTGTGTTTGTGTTGTTGTGTTTTGTGTTGTGTTGTTTTTGTGTGTTGTGTTTGTGTGTGTGTTGTGTGTTTGTTTGTTGTTGTTGTGTGTTGTGTTGTGTGTTGTTTGTGTTGTGTGTGTTGTTTTGTGTTGTTGTGTGTGTGTGTTTGTGTTGTTGTGTGTTGTGTTGTTTTGTTGTGTGTTTGTGTTGTGTTGTTGTGTTTGTTGTGTTTGTGTTGTTGTGTTGTGTGTTGTGTGTTGTTTGTGTGTTGTGTGTTGTGTTGTGTGTGTTGTGTGTTGTGTTTGTTGTGTTGTTTGTGTGTTGTGTGTGTTGTTGTGTTGTGTTGTTGTGTTGTGTGTTTGTTGTGTGTTTTGTGTTGTGTTGTGTTGTGTGTTGTGTTTGTTGTGTTGTGTTGTGTTGTGTGTTTGTGTGTTGTTGTTGTGTTGTGTTGTTTGTGTTTGTGTTGTTGTTTGTGTTGTTTGTGTGTTGTTGTTGTGTTTGTTGTGTTTGTTGTGTTGTGTGTTTGTGTTGTGTTGTTTGTGTTGTTGTTGTTGTGTTTTTGTGTTGTGTGTGTTTGTGTGTTGTTTGTTGTGTGTGTTGTTTTGTGTGTTGTGTTGTTTGTGTGTGTGTTTGTGTTGTTGTGTTGTGTTTGTGTGTTGTGTGTTGTGTTGTTGTTGTGTTGTGTGTTGTTTGTGTGTTGTGTTGTGTGTGTGTTGTTTGTGTTGTTTGTTGTTTGTGTTGTGTTGTTGTGTGGTTTGTGTGTTGTGTTTGTGTGTTGTTGTGTTGTGTGTGTTGTGTGTTGTTTGTTGTTGTGTTGTTGTTGTGTTGTGTTGTGTTGTGTTGTGTTTGTGTGTTGTTGTGTGTGTTGTTGTGTTGTTTGTGTGTTGTGTTGTGTTGTTGTTGTGTGTGTTTGTTGTGTTGTGTGTTGTGTGTTGTTTGTGTTGTGTGTTGTGTGTTGTTTGTTGTTGTTGTGTGTTGTGTTGTGTTGTGTTGTTTGTGTGTTGTGTTGTGTTGTGTGTTTGTGTTGTTGTGTGTGTTGTGTTGTTTGTGTTGTTGTGTTTGTGTGTGTTGTTTGTGTGTGTTGTGTTGTTGTTGTGTGTTTGTTGTGTTGTGTTGTGTGTGTTGTGTTGTTGTTTGTGTTGTTGTGTTGTTGTGTGTTGTGTTGTTGTGTTGTTGTGTGTGTTGTGTGTTTGTTGTTGTGTGTTTGTGTGTGTGTTGTTGTGTTTGTGTTGTGTTTTGTGTGTGTTGTGTTTGTTGTGTTGTTGTGTTGTTTGTGTTGTGTTGTGTGTTGTTGTGTGTTTGTTGTGTTGTGTGTTGTTTGTGTGTTGTTGTGTGTTGTGTGTGTTGTTTGTTGTGTTGTTTGTGTTGTGTTGTTGTGTGTTGTGTTGTGTGTTTGTGTGTTGTGTTGTTGTGTGTTGTGTTGTTGTGTTGTGTTGTTGTTTTGTGTTGTGTTGTGTGTTGTGTTGTTGTGTTTGTTGTGTGTGTTTTGTTGTGTTTGTTGTGTTGTGTGTTGTGTTGTGTGTTGTGTGTTGTGTTGTGTTTGTTTGTGTGTTGTGTGTTGTGTGTGTTTGTGTTGTGTGTTTGTGTTTGTTGTGTTGTGTTGTTGTGTTTGTGTGTGTGTTTGTTGTTGTGTTGTTGTTGTGTGTTTGTTGTGTGTGTTGTTGTTGTGTTGTGTTGTTGTGTGTGTTGTTTGTGTTGTGTTGTTGTGTTGTGTGTGTTGTTGTGTGTTGTTGTGTTGTTGTGTGTTGTTGTTGTGTGTTTTGTTGTGTGTGTGTTTGTGTGTTTGTTGTGTGTGTTGTGTTTGTGTTGTGTTTTGTGTGTTGTGTTGTGTTGTTGTGTTTGTGTGTTGTGTTGTGTGTTGTTTGTTGTGTGTGTTGTTTGTGTGTGTGTTGTGTTGTGTTGTTGTGTGTTGTGTGTTGTTTGTTTGTTGTGTTTGTGTGTTGTTGTGTTTGTGTGTGTTTGTGTGTGTTGTGTGTTGTGTTGTTGTGTTGTGTTGTGTGTTGTGTTGTTGTGTGTGTGTGTTTTGTTGTGTGTTGTGTGTGTTGTTGTTTGTGTTGTTGTGTGTTTGTTGTGTGTTGTGTTGTGTTGTTGTTTGTTGTTTGTTGTGTTGTGTGTTGTGTGTTGTGTTGTTGTGTTTGTGTGTGTGTTGTGTGTTGTGTTGTTTTGTGTTGTGTTGTGTTGTGTTGTGTGGTTTGTTGTGTTTGTTGTGTGTTGTGTTGTGTTGTGTTGTGTTGTTGTGTTGTGTTGTTGTTTGTTGTGTTGTTGTTGTGTGTTGTGTTGTTGTGTGTTGTTGTGTGTGTTTGTGTTGTTGTGTGTGTTTGTGTTGTGTGTGTTGTTGTGTTGTTTGTGTGTTGTGTTGTTGTGTTGTGTTGTGTGTTGTTGTGTGTTTGTTGTGTGTTGTTTGTTGTGTTTGTGTGTTGTGTTGTGTGTTGTGTGTTGTTGTGTGTTGTGTTGTTGTGTGTTGTTGTGTTTGTGTTTGTGTGTGTGTTTGTTGTGTTGTGTGTTTGTGTTGTTGTGTGTTGTTTGTTGTGTTGTGTGTTGTGTGTGTTGTGTTTGTGTTGTGTGTTGTGTTGTGTGTTTGTTTGTGTTGTTTTGTGTGTTGTTGTGTTGTTGTGTGTGTTGTTTGTGTGTTGTGTTTGTGTTTGTTGTGTTGTGTGTGTTGTGTGTTGTTGTGTTGTGTGTTGTGTTTGTTGTGTGTTGTGTGTTTGTGTTTGTGTGTTGTGTTTGTGTTGTTGTGTGTTGTTGTGTTTGTTGTTGTGTGTTGTTTGTGTTGTTTTGTGTTGTTGTGTTGTTGTTTTGTGTGTTGTTGTTGTGTTTGTGTTGTGTTTGTTGTGTTGTTTTGTGTGTGTTGTTGTTTGTGTTTGTTGTTGTTTGTGTGTGTGTGTTGTGTGTTTGTTTGTGTTGTGTGTTTGTTGTGTGTTGTGTTGTGTTTGTGTGTGTTGTTTTGTGTGTTGTGTGTTTGTTGTTGTGTTGTGTTTGTGTGTTGTTGTGTTGTTTGTGTTGTTGTTTTGTGTTGTTGTTGTGTTGTGTTGTTGTTGTTGTGTGTGTGTTTTGTTGTGTTTGTGTTGTTGTGTTTGTGTTGTGTTGTGTTGTTGTGTTTGTGTTGTGTGTTGTGTTGTGTTTGTTTTGTGTTGTTGTTGTTGTTGTTGTGTGTGTTGTGTTTTGTGTGTTGTTTGTGTTGTGTTGTGTGTGTTGTTGTGTGTTGTGTGTTGTTGTGTTTGTGTTTTGTTGTGTGTTGTGTGTTTGTGTTGTGTTGTGTGTGTTTGTTGTGTTTGTGTGTTTGTGTGTTTGTTGTTGTTGTTTGTGTGTTGTGTGTGTTTGTTGTGTGTTGTGTGTTTGTGTGTGTGTTGTGTTTGTGTTGTTGTGTTGTGTTTGTTGTTGTGTGTTTGTGTTGTGTGTTGTTTGTGTTTGTTGTGTGTGTTGTTTGTTTGTGTGTTGTTGTTGTGTGTTGTTGTGTTGTGTTGTTGTGTTGTTTGTGTTGTGTTTGTTGTTGTGTTGTTGTGTTGTTGTGTTGTTGTTGTGTTTGTTGTGTGTGTTGTTGTGTTTGTGTGTTTGTTGTGTGTTGTGTTGTTGTGTTTTGTGTTGTGTTTGTGTGTTGTGTTGTTTGTGTTGTTGTTGTGTTGTGTTGTTGTGTGTTGTTGTTTGTGTTGTGTGTTTGTTGTGTGTTGTGTTGTTTGTGTTGTTGTGTGTTTGTGTTGTTGTGTGTTGTGTGTTGTGTGTTTGTGTTTGTTGTTGTTGTGTGTTGTGTTGTGTTGTTTGTGTTGTTGTTGTTTGTGTTGTTGTGTTGTGTTGTTTGTGTTGTGTTGTGTTGTGTGTGTTTGTGTTGTTGTTGTGTGTTGTTGTGTGTGTGTTTGTGTTTGTTGTTTTGTGTGTGTTGTGTTTGTTGTTGTTGTTGTGTGTTTGTGTTGTGTTGTTGTTGTGTGTTGTTGTGTGTTGTTTGTTGTGTTGTTTGTGTGTTGTGTGTTGTGTTGTTGTGTTGTGTGTTTTGTGTTGTGTTGTGTGTTTGTTGTTTGTTGTGTGTGTTGTGTTGTTGTTTGTGTTGTGTGTTGTGTTTGTGTTGTGTGTTGTGTGTTTGTGTTGTGTTGTTGTTGTTTGTTTGTTTTGTGTGTTGTTTGTGTTTGTTGTGTGTTTGTGTTGTGTTGTGTTGTTGTTGTGTTGTTTGTGTGTTGTGTTTGTTGTGTTGTGTGTTTGTGTGTTTGTTGTGTGTTTTGTTGTTTGTGTTGTGTTGTTGTTTTGTGTTGTTGTGTGTTTGTTGTGTGTGTTGTTTTGTGTTGTTGTTGTGTGTTTGTTGTGTTTGTGTGTTTTGTTGTTGTTTTTGTGTTGTGTTTGTGTTGTGTGTGTTGTTTGTTGTGTTTGTGTTGTGTGTTGTGTTGTTTTTGTGTGTTTGTTGTGTTGTTGTTGTGTTGTTTGTTTGTGTTGTGTGTTTGTTGTTGTTGTTGTTGTTTGTGTTGTGTTTTGTTTGTTGTGTTGTTGTTGTGTTGTGTGTTTGTTGTGTTGTGTTGTTGTTGTTGTGTGTGTTGTTTTGTGTGTTGTGTGTTGTTGTGTTGTGTTTGTGATTGTTGTGTTTGTGTTGTTGTTGTGTGTTTTGTGTTGTTGTGTTGTGTTGTTTGTGTTGTGTTGTTTTGTGTTGTGTGTGTTTTGTGTTGTTTGTTGTGTTTGTGTTGTTGTTGTGTTGTGTGTTGTTTGTTGTGTGTTTGTGTGTGTGTTGTTGTTGTTTGTTTTGTGTTGTGTTTGTGTTGTTTGTTGTGTGTTTTGTGTGTTGTGTTGTGTGTTGTTTGTTTGTGTTGTGTTTTGTGTTGTGTTGTGTGTTGTTTGTGTGTGTTGTGTTTGTTGTGTGTTTGTTGTGTTGTGTTTGTGTGTGTTGTTTGTTTGTGTTGTTGTGTTTGTTGTGTGTTGTGTTGTTTTTGTGTTGTGTGTTTGTTGTTTTGTGTTGTGTTGTGTTTGTTGTTGTGTGTTTGTGTGTGTTGTTGTTTTTGTGTGTTGTGTTTGTGTTGTTTGTGTGTTTGTTGTGTTGTTGTGTGTTTGTGTTTTTGTGTGTTTGTTGTTGTTGTGTTTGTGTTGTTTGTGTTGTTGTGTGTTGTTGTGTTTTGTTGTGTTGTGTGTTGTTGTTGTTTGTGTGTTGTGTTGTTGTGTTTTGTTGTGTTGTTTGTGTTGTGTGTGTGTGTTTGTGTGTTGTGTTGTGTTGTTTGTGTTGTGTTGTTTTGTGTGTGTGTTTGTTGTGTTGTTTGTGTGTTGTGTGTGTGGTGTTGTTTGTTTGTTGTGTGTTGTGTTTTGTTGTGTTGTTTGTGTGTTGTGTTGTTGTGTGTTTGTGTGTTTTGTTGTGTGTTTGTTGTTGTTTGTGTGTTGTGTTTTGTGTTGTGTTGTTGTGTGTTGTTTGTTGTTTGTGTTGTGTTGTTTGTGTTGTGTTGTGTGTTTTGTGTTGTTTGTTTGTGTTGTGTGTTTTGTTGTGTTGTTGTTGTTTGTGTTGTTGTTTGTGTTGTGTGTTGTTGTGTTGTTGTTTTTGTTGTGTGTGTGTTGTTGTGTTGTGTTGTTGTGTTTGTTGTGTTGTTTGTGTTTGTGTGTTGTTTGTGTGTTGTGTTGTTTGTGTGTGTTGTTTGTGTTGTTGTTTTGTGTTTGTGTTGTGTGTGTTGTTTGTGTGTTGTGTTGTTTGTTGTGTGTTGTTGTGTTGTTGTTTGTGTGTTTGTTGTGTTGTTGTTGTGTGTTTGTTGTGTTGTTTGTTGTTGTGTTGTTGTTGTGTTTTGTGTTGTGTTGTGTTTGTGTTGTGTTGTGTTGTTTTTGTGTGTTGTGTTTGTTGTTGTTGTTGTGTTTGTGTGTGTTTTGTGTTGTTGTGTTTGTGTTGTTGTGTGTGTTGTGTTGTGTGTTGTGTGTTGTGTTTGTGTGTGTTGTTTGTGTGTTGTTGTGTTGTTGTTGTGTGTTGTTTGTGTGTTTGTTGTGTTTTGTGTGTGTTGTGTTGTGTGTTGTTTGTGTGTGTTGTTGGTGTGTTTGTTGTTGTGTTTTTGTGTGTTGTTGTGTTTGTGTTTGTTGTGTGTGTTGTGTTGTTGTGTTTGTGTGTTGTTGTGTGTGTTTGTGTTGTTGTGTTGTGTGTGTTGTTTGTGTTGTGTTTGTTGTGTTGTTTTGTGTGTGTGTTGTTTGTTTGTGTGTTTGTGTGTTTGTGTTTGTGTGTTGTTTGTGTTGTTGTGTGTTTTGTTGTGTGTTGTTGTTGTGTGTTTGTGTGTGTTGTGTTGTGTGTGTTTTGTTGTGTGTTGTTTGTTGTGTTTTGTTGTGTTGTTGTGTGTTTGTGTTGTGTTTGTGTTGTTGTTGTGTTTGTGTTGTGTGTTGTTGTGTTTGTGTTGTGTTTGTTGTGTTGTGTGTTTGTGTGTTTGTGTTGTTGTTGTGTGTGTTTGTTTGGTTGTGTTGTTTTGTTGTTGTTGTGTTGTGTTGTTGTGTGTTTGTGTTGTGTTTTTGTGTTTGTGTGTTTGTGTGTGTTGTTGTGTGTTGTTGTGTTTGTTGTGTTGTGTTGTTTGTTGTTGGTGTGTTGTTGTTGTGTTTGTGTGTGTTGTGTTTGTTTTGTGTTGTGTGTTGTGTGTTGTTGTGTTGTTGTTGTTTTGTGTGTTGTTTGTGTTTTGTTTGTTGTGTTGTTTGTTGTGTGTTGTGTTTGTGTGTTTGTGTGTTGTGTTTGTTGTTGTTTGTGTTGTGTTGTGTGTTTTGTGTTGTGTTTTGTGTTGTGTGTTTTGTGTTGTTGTGTTTGTGTTGTGTTTTGTTGTGTTGTGTTTGTTGTTGTGTTGTGTTGTGTTGTGTTGTTGTTTGTGTGTGTGTTGTGTTTGTGTGTTGTGTTTTTGTGTTTGTTGTGTTGTTGTGTTTGTGTGTGTTTGTTGTGTGTTTGTTGTTGTTGTTTGTGTGTTGTGTGTGTTTGTGTTGTTTGTGTGTTTGTGTTGTGTTGTGTTTGTTGTGTTGTTTGTTGTGTTGTTGTTTGTTGTGTTTGTGTGTTGTTTGTGTTGTGTGTTGTTGTGTTTGTGTTGTGTGTGTTTGTTTGTGTGTTTGTGTGTTTTGTTGTGTTGTGTTTTGTGTTGTGTTGTTTGTGTTGTTGTGTTGTGTTTGTTGTGTGTGTTTTGTGTTGTGAGATTGTGTGTTGTGTTTTGTTGTGTGTTGTTGTTGTGTTGTGTGTTGTGTTGTTTGTGTGTGTGTTTGTGTTGTTGTTGTGTGTTTGTTGTGTGTTGTGTTGTTTGTTTGTTTGTGTGTTGTTTGTGTTGTGTTGTGTTTGTTTTTGTGTTGTTGTGTGTTGTTGTGTTGTTTGTTGTGTTGTTGTGTGTTTGTGTTGTTGTGTGTTGTTTGTGTTGTGTTGTTGTTGTGTTTGTGTTGTGTTTTGTGTTGTTTGTGTGTGTTGTTGTTTGTTGTGTGTTGTGTTGTGTTGTGTTGTTTTGTGTTGTGTTGTTGTGTTTTGTGTGTTGTTGTGTTTGTGTTGTTGTGTGTGTTTGTTGTTGTGTGTGTTGTTTGTGTGTTGTGTTGTTTGTTGTGTTTTGTGTTGTGTGTTTGTGTGTGTTTGTGTTTGTGTTGTTGTTGTTGTGTGTGTGTTTGTTGTTGTGTTTGTGTTTGTTGTTGTGTGTGTTGTTGTTTGTTGTGTTGTGTGTTGTTTTGTTGTTTGTGTGTTGTTGTTGTGTTGTTGTGTTTGTGTGTTGTTGTGTTTGTGTTTGTTGTGTGTTGTGTTTGTGTTTGTTGTGTGTGTTGTGTTTGTGTTGTTTGTGTTTGTTGTGTGTTGTTTGTGTGTTGTTGTGTTGTGTTTTGTGTTGTTGTTTGTGTGTTGTGTTTGTGTTGTGTTGTGTTTGTGTTGTGTGTTGTGTTTGTTGTTGTGTGTGTTGTTGTTTGTGTTGTGTGTGTGTGTTTGTTGTTTGTGTTTGTGTTGTTGGTTGTGTTTGTTGTGTTGTTTGTTTGTTGTGTGTGTTGTTTTGTGTTGTGTTTGTGTGTTGTTGTGTTTGTGTTGTTGTGTTTGTGTGTTTGTTGTGTTTGTTGTTGTTTGTGTTGTGTTTGTGTGTTTGTGTGTGTTGTTGTGTTTGTGTGTTGTGTTGTTTGTGTGTGTTTTGTTTGTGTGTTGTTTTGTGTTTGTGTTGTGTTGTTTGTTTGTGTGTTGTTTGTTGTTTGTGTGTTTGTTGTTGTGTTGTTGTGTTGTGTTGTTGTGTGTGTTGTTTGTGTTGTGTGTTGTGTGTTGTTTGTGTGTTTGTGTTGTGTTTTGTGTGTTTGTGTTTGTTGTGTTGTTGTTTTGTTGTGTTGTGTGTTTGTGTGTTGTGTTGTTTTGTTGTTGTGTGTTGTTTGTGTGTTGTTTGTGTTTGTGTTGTTTGTGTTTTGTGTGTGTGTGTGTTGTGTTTGTTGTGTGTTTGTTGTGTTTGTGTTGTTGTGTTTTGTGTTTGTGTTTGTGTTGTGTTGTTGTGTGTGTTTGTTGTGTTTGTGTTGTGTTGTGTTGTGTTTGTGTGTGTTGTTTGTTGTGTTGTTTGTGTGTTGTGTGTTGTTGTGTTGTTGTGTTGTGTTGTGTTGTTGTGTTGTTGTGTGTGTTGTGTGTTGTGTTGTGTTTGTTTGTGTGTTGTTTGTGTGTTGTTGTGTTGTGTTGTGTTTGTGTGTTGTTTGTTGTTGTGTGTGTTGTTGTTTGTGTGTGTTTGTTGTTGTGTGTTGTGTGTTTGTGTTGTTGTGTTTTGTGTGTTGTTGTTGTGTTGTTGTGTTGTGTGTTGTGTGTTGTTTGTGTTGTTGTGTGTTGTTGTTTGTGTTTTGTGTGTTGTGTGTGTTGTGTTGTTGTGTGTGTTTGTGTGTTTGTTGTGTTGTGTTGTGTGTTTTGTGTGTTTGTGTTGTGTGTTTGTGTGTGTTTGTGTGTTTGTGTGTGTGTTGTTTGTGTTGTTTGTTGTGTTTGTTGTTGTTTGTGTGTTTGTGTTGTTGTGTGTTGTTTGTGTTTGTTGTGTGTTGTGTGTTTTGTTGTGTGTTGTTGTGTTGTTGTTTGTTGTGTTGTTGTGTGTGTGTGTTTGTGTTGTTGTTGTTGTGTTGTGTTTGTGTTTGTGTGTTTGTTGTTTGTGTTGTGTGTTTGTGTGTGTTGTGTGTTTGTGTTGTTGTGTTTGTGTGTTGTTGTGTTTTTGTTGTGTGTTGTGTTGTGTGTGTTGTGTTGTGTGTTGTTTGTGTTGTTTGTGTTTGTGTTGTTGTGTGTGTTGTTTGTGTTTGTGTGTGTTGTTTTGTTGTGTGTTTGTGTTGTTGTTTGTGTTGTTGTTGTGTTGTGTTTGTGTGTGTGTTGTGTTGTTTGTGTGTGTGTGTTTTTGTGTGTTTGTTGTTGTGTTGTTGTGTTGTGTGTGTTTGTTGTGTTGTGTTGTGTGTTGTTGTGTTGTTTGTTGTGTGTTGTTTGTGTTGTGTGTTGTTTGTTTGTGTTGTGTGTTGTTTGTGTTGTGTGTTTGTTGTGTTGTGTTTGTTTGTGTTGTGTTGTGTGTTGTTGTGTTGTTTGTTGTGTGTTGTGTTGTTGTGTTGTGTGTTGTGTTGTTTGTGTGTTGTGTGTTGTTGTTGTGTGTTTGTTGTGTTTGTTGTGTGTGTTGTGTGTGTTGTGTTGTTGTTGTGTTGTGTGTTGTTTTGTGTTTGTTGTGTGTGTTGTGTTGTTGTTTGTGTGTGTTGTGTTGTGTTGTTGTGTGTTGTTGTGTGTTTGTGTTGTTGTGTTTGTGTTGTGTGTGTTGTGTGTGTTGTGTTTGTGTGTTGTGTTGTTGTGTTGTGTGTTGTTGTGTTGTGTGTTTTTGTTGTGTGTTGTTTGTTGTTTGTGTGTTGTGTTGTGTTTGTGTGTTTGTGTTGTTGTGTGTTTGTGTTGTGTGTTTGTTGTGTGTTGTGTGTTGTTGTGTTGTTTGTGTGTGTTGTGTTGTGTGTTGTTGTGTTGTGTTGTGTGTTGTTGTGTTGTGTGTTTTGTGTGTTGTGTGTTGTGTTGTGTGTTTGTTTGTGTTTTGTTGTTGTTTGTGTGTTTTGTTGTGTTGTGTTGTGTGTTGTTTGTGTTGTGTGTTGTGTGTGTTGTTGTTTGTGTTGTGTTGTTGTGTTTGTTGTGTGGTTGTTGTTTGTGTGTTGTTGTGTGTTTTGTTGTGTGTGTTGTGTGTTGTGTGTTGTGTTGTGTTGTGTGTGTTTGTGTTGTGTGTTTGTTGTTGTTTGTGTGTTGTTGTGTGTGTTGTTTGTTGTGTGTGTTGTTGTGTGTTGTGTTGTTTGTGTGTTGTGTTGTGTGTTTTGTGTGTTTGTGTGTTTGTGTTTGTTGTTGTGTTGTGTTTGTTTGTGTGTGTTGTGTGTTTGTTGTGTGTGTTGTGTGTTGTTGTGTGTTTGTGTTGTGTTGTGTTGTGTGTTTGTTTGTGTGTGTTGTTGTTGTTGTGTTTGTGTGTTGTGTTGTTGTGTTGTTTGTGTTGTGTTTTGTTGTGTGTTGTTGTGTTTGTGTGTTTGTGTTGTGTGTGTTGTGTTTGTGTTGTTGTGTTTGTGTGTTGTGTTTGTGTGTTGTTTGTGTTGTGTTGTGTGTGTTGTTTGTGTTGTGTTGTGTTGTTGTGTTGTTGTGTGTTTTGTTGTTTGTTGTGTGTTGTGTGTTTTGTTGTGTGTTGTGTTGTGTGTTTGTGTGTTGTGTTGTTGTGTTGTGTGTTTGTTTGTGTGTGTTGTGTTGTGTTGTGTGTTTGTGTTGTGTGTTTGTTTTGTTGTGTGTTTGTGTTTGTTGTTTGTTTGTGGTGTGTTTGTTGTGTGTTGTTGTGTTGTGTTGTTGTTTTGTGTGTTTGTGTGTTGTTGTGTGTTGTTGTGTTTGTGTGTGTTTGTGTTGTTGTGTGTTGTGTGTGTTGTTGTTTGTTGTGTGTTTTGTTGTGTGTGTTGTTGTGTGTTTGTTGTGTTTGTGTTTGTGTGTTGTGTGTTTGTGTTGTTTTGTGTGTGTGTTTGTGTTGTTGTGTTGTGTTGTGTGTTTGTGTTGTGTTGTTGTTTTGTGTGTGTTTGTGTTGTTGTGTTGTGTTGTTGTTGTTTGTGTGTGTTTGTGTTGTTGTTGTTGTGTTGTGTGTTGTTGTGTGTTTGTTGTTGTGTGTTGTTTGTGTGTGTTGTGTTTTGTGTGTGTTGTGTTTGTTGTGTTGTGTGTTTGTGTTTGTGTTGTGTTGTTTGTGTTGTGTGTTGTTTGTGTTGTGTTGTTTGTGTGTTTGTTTGTGTGTTGTGTGTGTTTGTGTGTGTTGTGTGTTGTGTTGTGTTGTTGTGTTGTGTGTTGTGTTGTGTGTGTGTGTTTGTTGTTGTGTTGTGTGTGTTGTGTGTTTTGTTTGTGTGTGTTGTGTTGTGTGTTGTGTTGTGTGTGTTGTTTGTGTGTTTGTGTGTTTGTTGTTGTTTGTGTTGTGTTGTGTGTTTTGTTGTGTGTTTGTGTGTTGTGTTGTGTGTTGTTTGTGTTGTGTTTGTGTGTTGTGTTGTGTGTTGTTGTTGTGTGTTGTTTGTGTTGTGTTGTGTTGTGTTGTGTGTGTTGTTGTGTGTTGTGTTTTGTTGTGTTGTGTGTGTTGTGTTTGTGTTGTTGTGTGTTGTTTGTGTTGTGTGTTGTGTGTTTGTGTTGTGTTGTGTTGTGTTGTTTGTGTGTTGTGTGTGTGTTGTTGTGTGTTGTTGTGTGTGTGTTTTGTGTTGTGTGTGTTTGTTGTGTTGTGTGTTGTTGTGTGTTGTGTGTTGTTGTTGTGTTGTGTGTGTTTGTTGTGTTGTGTTGTGTTGTGTTGTGTTTGTGTGTTTGTTGTTGTGTGTGTTGTGTGTTTGTGTTGTTGTTGTGTTGTTTGTGTGTTGTTTGTGTTGTGTTGTGTGTGTTGTTGTGTGTGTTTGTTGTGTGTGTTGTGTTGTTGTGTTTTGTGTTGTTTGTGTGTTGTTGTGTTGTGTTGTTGTGTTGTGTGTTGTGTGTGTTTGTTGTGTTGTGTGTGTTGTTGTTGTTGTGTGTTGTGTTGTTGTGTTGTTTGTGTGTGTTGTTTGTGTGTTGTGTGTTTGTTGTGTGTTTGTTGTGTTGTGTGTGTGTTTGTGTGTGTTTGTGTTGTGTTGTGTGTTGTTTGTTTGTGTGTTGTGTTGTGTGTTGTGTTGTGTTGTGTGTTTGTGTGTTGTGTGTTGTTGTGTGTGTTGTGTGTTTGTTTGTGTTGTTGTGTGTTGTTGTGTTGTGTTGTGTTTGTGTGTTGTGTTGTTGTGTTGTGTGTTGTGTTGTTGTTGTTGTTGTTGTTTGTGTGTTGTGTTTGTTTGTGTGTTGTTGTGTTGTGTGTTGTGTTGTGTTTGTGTTGTGTTTGTGTGTTGTTGTTTGTGTTGTGTTTGTGTGTGTTGTTGTGTGTTTGTGTTGTTGTGTTGTGTGTTTGTGTTGTGTGTTGTTGTGTGTTGTGTGTTTTGTGTGTGTTTGTTGTGTTGTGTGTTGTGTTGTGTGTTGTTTGTGTGTGTTTGTGTTGTTGTTGTGTTGTTGTGTTGTTTGTGTGTTGTGTTGTGTGTTGTGTTTGTTGTGTGTTTTGTGTTGTTGTGTTTGTTGTGTGTTTGTGTTGTTGTTGTGTTGTGTGTTTGTGTGTTGTGTTGTTTGTTGTGTTGTGTTGTGTTGTTTGTGTGTTGTTGTGTTGTGTTGTGTTGTTGTGTTTGTGTGTGTTGTGTTGGTGTTGTGTTGTGTTTGTGTTTGTTGTTGTGTGTGTTGTGTGTTGTTTGTGTGTTTGTGTTGTGTTGTGTGTTTGTTGTGTGTGTTGTGTTTTTGTGTTGTGTTGTGTGTTGTTGTGTTGTGTGTTGTTTGTGTTGTGTGTTTGTGTGTGTTTGTTGTGTTGTTGTGTGTTGTTTGTGTTGTGTTGTTGTTGTGTGTTGTTGTGTGTGTTGTTTGTGTGTTGTTGTGTTGTGTGTGTTGTGTGTTGTGTGTGTTGTGTGTTTTGTGTTGTGTGTTGTGTTGTTGTTGTGTGTGTTGTGTTTGTTGTTGTGTGTTTGTGTTGTTGTTTGTGTGTGTTGTGTGTTGTTGTTTGTGTGTTTGTGTTGTGTTGTGTTTGTGTTGTTGTGTGTGTTTGTGTTGTTTGTTGTGTGTGTTGTGTTGTGTGTGTGTTGTTTGTTGTTGTTGTGTTGTGTTTTGTGTTGTGTGTGTGTGTTGTGTGTTTGTGTTTGTGTGTTGTGTTTGTGTGTGTGTTTGTGTGTTGTGTGTTGTGTTGTGTGTTGTTGTGTTGTTGTGTTTGTGTTGTGTTGTGTGTGTTGTTTGTGTGTGTGTGTTTGTTGTGTGTTTGTTGTGTTTGTTGTGTTGTGTGTTTGTTGTGTTGTTGTGTTGTGTTGTGTTTGTTGTTGTGTGTTTGTGTGTTGTTGTGTGTTTGTGTTGTTTGTGTTGTGTGTTTTGTGTGTGTTGTGTGTGTGTTTGTTGTGTTGTTTGTGTTGTGTTGTTGTTGTGTTTGTGTGTTTGTTGTGTTGTTGTGTTGTGTTGTGTTGTTTGTGTGTGTGTTGTGTTGTGTGTTTGTTGTTGTGTGTTGTGTTGTGTGTTTGTTGTGTTGTGTTGTTGTGTTGTTGTGTTGTGTTGTTTGTGTTTGTTGTGTTGTTGTGTGTGTTGTTGTGTGTGTGTGTTGTGTTTGTTTGTTGTGTTTGTGTGTTGTTGTTGTGTTTGTGTGTTGTTGTGTGTTTGTGTGTTGTTGTTGTGTTGTGTGTGTTGTGTTTGTTGTGTTGTGTGTGTTGTGTGTTTGTTTGTGTTTGTTTGTTGTGTTGTGTTTGTGTGTTGTTGTTGTTGTTTGTGTTGTGTTGTGTTTGTTGTGTTGTTGTGTGTGTGTTGTGTTTGTGTGTTGTTTGTGTGTTTGTGTTGTGTTGTTGTTGTTTGTGTGTTGTGTTTGTGTTGTGTTGTTTGTGTTGTGTTGTTGTTTGTTGTGTTGTGTTTGTGTTGTGTTGTGTTGTGTTTGTGTTGTTGTGTTTTGTTGTGTTGTTGTGTTGTGTGTTGTGTTTTGTGTGTTGTTGTGTTGTGTGTTGTGTTGTGTGTGTTGTGTGTTGTGTGTTTTGTGTTGTGTTTGTTGTGTGTTGTGTTGTTGTTTGTGTGTTTGTGTTGTGTTGTTGTGTTTGTTTGTGTGTTGTTGTGTGTTTGTTGTGTGTGTTTGTGTGTTGTGTTGTGTGTTTGTTGTGTTTGTTGTGTTGTGTTTTGTTGTTGTTGTGTGTTGTGTGTTGTGTTGTTGTTGTGTGTTGTTGTGTTGTGTTGTTGTGTTGTTTGTGTGTTGTTGTTGTGTGTTTGTGTTGTGTGTTGTTTGTTGTTTGTGTTGTGTGTGTTGTTGTGTGTTGTGTTGTGTGTTTGTGTTTGTTGTGTGTGTTGTGTTGTTGTTGTGTGTTTGTTGTGTTGTTGTTTTGTGTTGTTTGTGTTGTGTGTTGTGTTGTGTTTGTGTGTTGTGTGTGTTGTTGTGTGTTTTGTTGTGTTGTTGTTTGTTGTGTTGTTGTGTTGTGTGTTTGTTGTGTTTGTTGTGTGTTGTGTGTTGTTTTGTGTGTTGTGTTGTGTTGTGTTGTTGTGTTTTGTGTTTTGTTGTGTGTGTGTTGTGTTGTGTTTTGTGTGTTTGTTGTGTTGTTGTTTGTGTTGTGTGTGTTTGTGTTGTTTGTGTTGTGTGTGTTTGTGTGTTGTTTGTGTTGTGTGTTGTTGTGTTGTGTGTTTGTGTTGTTGTGTTGTTTGTGTTTGTGTGTGTTGTTGTGTGTGTTGTGTTGTTTGTGTTGTGTGTGTTGTTTGTTGTGTTGTTGTGTGTTGTGTTGTGTTGTTGTGTTGTTTGTGTGTTGTGTTGTGTGTTGTGTTGTGTTGTTGTGTGTTGTGTGTTGTTGTGTTGTGTGTTTTGTGTTGTGTGTGTTGTGTTGTTTGTGTGTTTGTTGTGTTTGTGTTGTTGTGTGTTGTGTTTTGTGTGTGTTGTGTTGTTGTTTGTGTTGTTTGTGTGTTGTGTTTGTTGTGTTGTTGTGTTGTTGTTGTGTTGTGTTTGTTGTGTGTTGTTGTGTTGTTGTGTTGTGTTGTGTTTGTGTGTTGTGTTGTGTTTGTGTTTGTTGTGTGTGTGTTGTGTGTTGTTTGTGTGTTGTTGTGTGTTGTGTGTGTTGTGTTGTTGTGTGTTGTTTGTGTTGTGTTGTTGTGTGTGTTGTGTTTGTTGTGTTGTTTGTGTGTTGTTGTGTTGTGTGTTGTGTGTTGTGTGTTGTGTTGTTGTGTGTGTTGTGTGTTTTGTTTGTGTGTTGTTGTGTGTTGTGTTGTTTGTGTTGTTGTTGTGTTTGTGTGTTGTTGTTGTTGTTTGTTGTGTTTGTGTTGTTGTGTTGTGTTTGTGTGTTGTGTGTTGTGTTGTTTGTGTTTGTGTGTGTTGTGTTTGTGTTGTGTTGTTTGTTTTGTGTGTTGTGTGTTGTTGTGTTGTGTTTGTGTTGTGTTGTGTGTTGTTGTGTGTGTTGTGTTGTGTTGTTTGTGTGTGTTGTGTGTTGTGTGTTTGTTGTGTGTGTTGTTTGTGTGTTGTTTGTGTGTTGTGTTGTGTGTTGTTGTGTGTTGTTGTTTGTGTTTGTTGTGTTGTTTGTTGTGTGTGTTTGTTGTTGTGTGTTGTTGTTGTGTGTTGTTGTGTTTGTGTTTGTTGTGTTGTGTGTTTGTGTGTTGTGTTGTTGTTGTGTGTTGTTGTTTGTTGTGTGTTGTGTTGTGTGTTTGTGTGTGTTGTTTGTTGTGTTGTGTTGTGTTGTGTGTTTGTTGTGTTGTGTTGTGTGTGTTGTGTGTTGTTGTTGTTTGTGTGTTGTGTGTGTTTGTGTGTTGTTGTTTGTGTTGTGTTTGTTGTGTGTGTTTGTTGTTGTGTGTTGTGTTGTGTTGTTTGTGTGTTGTTGTTTGTGTTGTGTGTGTTGTTGTGTTGTGTTTGTTGTGTTGTTGTGTTTGTGTGTGTTGTGTGTTGTGTTGTTTGTTGTTGTGTTGTTTGTGTTGTGTTGTTGTGTGTGTTGTTTGTTGTGTTTGTTGTTGTGTTGTGTGTTGTTGTGTTGTTGTGTTGTGTGTTTTGGTCTGATTGTTGTTGTGTTGTGTGTTGTGCTGTGTGTGTGTGTGATATGTGTTTGTTGATGTGTTGTGTTTGTGGGATGGTGTATGTTTTGTTTGTGTGTTGTTTGTGTGTTGTTTGGTGGTTGATGTGTTGTGTTTTGTGTGTATTGTGTTTGGTGTGTTGTGATGTGTGTGTGTGTGTGGTTGTGTGTGTGTGTGTGTTGTTGTTGTGATTGTTTGTTGTGTGATTGTTTTTTTGGTGTGTGTTTGTTTGTGTGTGTTGTGTTGTGAGTGTGTTTGATGAATATCTGTGTTTATGGTCTTTTGTGGTGTGATTATCTGTGTCTTGAATTGTTTGTGTTGTTGTGTGTGTGTTTGTGATTGTGTTTGGTGAGTGTGTGTGTGTTGTGTCTGTTGTGTTTGTTGATTGTGTAGTGTCGTGTTGTGTGCCAGTGGTGTAGTTGTTTGTTTGTGAAGTGTGGTGTGTGATGTGTAGTTGTCTGTACTGTTGTGCTATGTTGATGTGTGTTATGTCTGTGCTGATGTTGTTGTGTGGTTGTACGATGTATGTGTAGAATTTGTCTCGTGCGGTGCTGTTTGTCTATGGTGTACCGGTTGTTGCTCTTTGGTGCTCGTTATGCTGATTTGTGTGTTGGCTGTCAGTCCGTCTGTTCGATGTTAGTGTGTGTCCTTGTGATCGTGATCTGTGTGTGAATTGTATGATGTTTGTTGTTTGTTTTGTGTCGTTGTAGTGTCTGTGGTGTTGCAGTCTGTGTAGCCGTGTGTTGATGTGTTGAATGTCGCTCGATGTGTTGTTGCTGTCCGAATCGTGTTGTTGTCGTGTGTTGTTGTTTCGTGATGGTGTGTGTGTTGTGTGCTGTCTTTTCCCCCACCCCATCCCCCCCCCCCCCCCCCCCTCCCCCCCCACACCCCCCCCCCCCCCCACCCCCCCCCACAACCTCGAGTTCGTATGTTTGGATTGCTTTTGGTGTTTTAGATGTAGTGATGGGAGCATCTGATGTGTTTTGTCGTTCTCTCCGTGTTTGTTGTGTAGTTTGTTTGATCTGTAGTGTGATGTTTCGTTGATGTTTGGTTTTCGTAGGCGTAGATTGTTGTGTTGAGTAGGATGATTTGTCCTTTGGTCGTTTTGTGAATATTTATGGTATGGTTGATTTGTTGTTGTTCCGAGTTCGACCTGAGTTCGTGGATCTGCTTGTTCGTTTTGGGTACGTGAATGTTGTGGTGTTGTGATGTTGAGGTCTTGATCGTAATGGTGATAGATTACCGAAGATCGATGTGGTTGATGTTCGCAAGGTTTTTGTGTGTTGTATTCTCAATGTTCGATTATGGATGAGAAATAATTTTGTTTTGTTATGATTATTGGTACTAGAGTTTGTGTTGTTATTTGTTGTTTGTTTTTCTGTCGTTTTGTGTATCTGTGTTTAAGTTTTTGATGGTGTTTAATGGATAGCGCTAGAGGTGTCCTTGATTGTTTCATTGACGTGTGTTCGAAGTGTACGGCTTTAGGTTGTTAGAGTTGTTGGGTGCTGCGGGTGTTATGGAGCTTCTATGTGTGTATTGATATCTGATTGATCTGATGCTAATAGAGGATTTGATTTTCGAATTTCTGAAGCTGCCTGATCCGGGTTATGGTGGTCTACGTTTTTCTTGATTGTGTTTGCTTGTGATTTTGATGAGCGTGGTTATGATTTGTCGAGATGTATGACTTTGACTTCGAGACTATTTGTTTCGTGGAAGTTAGAAATTGAGTGGAGTTTCGTGTTTGTGGATTTTCGTGTTTATCTGTGTTGGTGTGGTAGTTTCTTGTGAGGATATTTCGAGGTTTCTATGTTTTTGCTTGTGCAGGTTGTATTGATGTGTTGTATGTGTTTTTTGTGTGTTTTGGTTTGTGTTTTTCTGATGTTGTTTGTTTTGATTGTGATCGTAGTGTGTCTTGTCAGAAATTGATGTGTTGATTTGATCCTTTAGCTATGATTGCTGGTTTATATGTGTGATTATTATGAATTTCGGTTTTTATAGTTTGTGTAGTGCTAGGTAATGCTGTTTCGTGTTCATAGTGTCTTGTTGGTTGGCTTAGATCGTAGTGAAACTGTATTTGTGTTTTGTCGTTATGGCTACTTTGAGGTTATACTTTGGTGTTTGTAGTGGTCAGTTTTCTGTCTTGTAGTCAGTGTTTGTGTAAGGTTATTTTGTATTGAGCTCTGATTAGACTTTGTTCGTTTGAAATTGTTTTATGTTGATGTCTTTTTGATGTAGTTTTTGTATTTAAGTTAGAGGTAATGGTTTGGCCTTTGTTCCTAAGTATGATGTTAAGAGCTCCTTCATGAGTTCTTTGTGTGTGTGTTGTGTGAGTTGTGTTTGTGTTGTGTGTTTGTGTGTGTGTGTGTTGTTGTGTGTTGATGGTGTGTGTTGTTGTGTGTGTGTGATTGTTGTGTTGTGATTTGTTGTTGTGTGTTGTTGTGATTGTTGTTGTGGATGTGTGTGTTTGTGTGTTGTGTGGTTGTTGCTGTGATGTTGTGTGTTGTTGTGTGTTGTTGTGTGTTTGTGTTGTGATTGTGTGATGTTTGTGTTGATGTGTGTGTGGGTGTTTTGTGTTTTGTGATTTGTGTGTTGTTGTGTGTGTTGTTGTTTGTGGTGTGTGATTGTGTGTGATGTGTGTGTGTTTGTTGTTGTTTGTGTGCTGTGTTGTGTGTGTTGTTTGATGTGTGTGTTGTGTGTGTGTGTTGTTGTGTGTTGTGTGTTTTGTGTGTTGATTGTGTTTGTGTTGATGTTTTGTGTGATTGTGTGTTGTTGTTTGGTTTGTGTGTGTGATTTGTGTTGATGTGTGTGATTGTTTTGTGTTGTTGTTGTGTTGATGTTGATGATTTGTGTGTGTTGTGTGTGTGTGTGTGTGTGTTGTTGTGTGTGTGTTTGTGGTGTTGTTTGTTGTGTTGTGTTGTGTTGTGTGTGGTGTTGTTGTGAGTGTTGTGTTTGTGTGTGTTGTGTGTTTGTTGCTGTTGTGATTGTGTTGTGTTTTGTGTGTGATGATTTGTGGTGTTGTATTGTTGTGTGTTTGTGTTGTGTGTGATTTGTTTGTGTTGTGTGATTGTGATTGTGTGATTGTGTGTGTGTGTGTTTGTGTTTTGTGTGTTTGTGTTGTGTGTGTTGTGTTGTTGTGAGTGTGTTTGTTTGTTGTGTTGTGTTGTGTTGTGTGTGTTGTGTGTTGTGTTTTGTGTGTTGTGTTGTGTTGTGTGTTTGTGTTGTGTGTGTGTGTTTGTTGTGTTTGTTGTGTTGGTGTGTGTTGTGTGTGTGTTGTTGTTTGTGTGTTGTTTGTGTGTTTGTGTGTGTGTTGTGTTTGTTGTGTGTTGTGTGTTGTGTGTGTTGTTTTGTGTTGTGTTGTGTGTTGTGTTGTTTGTGTGTTGTTTTGTTGTTTGTGTGTTTGTTTGTTGTGTGTGTGTTTGTGTGTTGTGTTGTTGTGTTGTGTGTTGTGTTGTGTTTGTGTGTGTTGTGTTGTGTGTTGTTGTTTGTTGTGTTGTGTTGTGTTTGTTGTGTTGTGTTTGGTGTGTGTTGTGTGTTGTGTGTTGTTGTGTTGTGTTGTGTTTGTTGTGTGTGTTGTGTGTTGTGTTGTGTTTGTGTGTGTGTTGTGTGTTTGTGTGTGTTGTTGTGTTGTGTGTGTTGTGTTGTGTGTGTGTTTGTGTGTGTTGTTGTGTTGTGTGTTGTGTTGGTGTGTTGTGTGTGTGTTGTTTGTGTGTTGTGTGGTGTGTTGTGTGTTTGTGTTGTTTGTGTTGTGTGTTGTGTGTGGTGTTGTGTTGGGTGTGTTGTGTTGTTTGTGTGTTGTGTGTTGTTTGTGTGTTGGTGTGTGTTTTGTGTGTTTGGTGTGTTGTGTTGTGTTGTGTTGTGGTTTGTGGTTGTGTTGTGTTGTTTTGTGTGGTGTTGTTGTGTTGTTGTGGTGTGTGTTGTGTTGTGTGTTTGTTGTTGTGTTGTGTGTTGTTGTGTTGTTTGTGTGTTGTTGTTGTGTGTTGTGTTGTTTGTGTGTGTTGTTGTGTTGTTGTGTTTGTGTGTTGTGTTGTTGTGTGTTTGTGTGTTTGTGTTGTGTGTTTGTGTGTGTGTTGTGTGTTTGTGTTGTGTGTTGTGTGTTGTTGGTGTTTTGTGTGTGTGTTGTTTGTGTGTGTTTGTTGTTGTGTTGTGTTGTGTGTGTGTTTGTGTTGTTGTGTGTGTTTGTGTGTGGTGTTTGTTGTTTGTTGTGTGTGTTTGTTGTGTTTGTGTGTTTGTGTTGTTGTGTGTGTTTGTTGTGTTGGTGTTGTGTTTGTGTGTTGTGTTGTGTGTGTTGTTTGTTGTTGTGTTGTGTTGTGTTGTGTGTTGTTTGTGTTTGTTGTTGTGTGTGTTGTTTTGTGTTGTTGTTTGTGTGTGTTTTGTGTTGTGTGTTGTTGTGTTGGTGTTGTTGTGTTGTGTGTGTTTGTGTGTGTTGTTGTTTGTGTGTGTTTTGTGTGTGTTGTTGTGTTTGTGTTGTGTGTTTGTTGTTGGTGTTGTGTGTTGTGTGTTGTTTGTGTGTTTGTTGTTGTTGTGTTTGTGTGTGTTTGTGTTGTTGTTTGTGTGTTGTGTGTTGTTGTGTTGTGTGTTGTTGGTGTGTGTTGTTTGTGTGTTGTTGTGTTGTTTGTGTTGTTTGTTGTTGGTTGTTGTGTGTTTGTGTTGTTGTGTTGTGTTTTGTGTGGTTGTGTTGTTGTGTGTTTGTTGTGTGTTGTGTGTTTGTTGTTGTGTTTTGTGTTGTGTGTTTGTGTGTTGTGTTGTGTGTTTTGTTTGTGTGTTGTTGTGTTGTGTTGTGTTTTGTGTTGTGTTGTGTTTTGTGTGTTGTGTGGTGTGTTGTGTTTGTTGTGGTGTTGTGTTGTTGTGTGTTTGTTTTGTGTTGTGTTGTTTGTTGTGTGTTTGTGTTGTGTTGTTGTGTTGTGTGTTTGTTGTTGTGTGTGTTGTGTTGTTTGGTGTGTTGTGTGTTTGTGTTTTGTGTGTGGTTTGTTTGTTGTGTGTTGTGTGGTGTTGTGTTTGTGTTTTGTTGTGTGTTGTGTTGTTTGTGTGTGTTGTTGTGTTTTGTTGTTTGTGTGTGTTTGTGTGTTGTGTGTTGTTGTGTTGTTTGTTGGTGTTGTTGTGTTTGTGGTTGTTGTGTTGTTGTGTTGTGTTTGTGTGTTGTTTGTTGTGTTGTGTGTTTTGTGTGTTGTTGTGTGTTGTTTGTTTGTGGTTGTTTGTGTGTGTTGTGTTTGTGTTGTGTTGTGTTTTGTGTGTGGTTTGTGTTGTTGTGTGTTGTGTTGTTTGTGTTTGTGTTGTGTTGTGTTGTGGTGTTGTTGTGTTTGTGTTGTTGGTTGTTGTGTTGTGTTTGTGTTTGTTGTGTTTGTGTTGTGTTTGTGGTGTGTTGTGTTTGTTGTGTTGTGTTGTGTGTTTGTTTGTGTTGTGTTGTGGTGTTGTGTTTTTGGTTGTGTTTGTTGTTTGTGTTGTGTTGTGTTTGTGTGTTGTGTTGTGGTTTGTGTTGTTTGTTTGTGTTTGTTGTGTTGTGTGTTGTGTTGTTGTGGTGTTTGTTTGTGTTGTTGTTTTGTGTTGTTGTGTTGTTGTTGTGTTTTGTTGTGTGTTGTTTGTTGTTTGTGTTGTGTGTTTGTGTTTGTTGTGTGTGTTTGTGTGGTTGTGTTGTGTGTTTGTGTGTTGTGTTGTGTTGTGTGTTGTTGTTTGTGTGTTGTGTGTTTTGTGTTGTTGTTGTGTTGTTTGTGTTGTTGTGTTTTGTTGTGTGTTTGGTGTGTTGTTTGTGTGGTGTTTGTGTTTGTTGTGTGTGTTGTGTGTTGTGTTTTGTGTTGTGTGTTTGTTGTTGTTGTGTTGTTTGTGTGTTTGTGTGTTTTGTGTGTGTTGTTGTTGTTTGTGTGTTTGTGTTGTGTTGGTGTTGTGTTTGTTGTGTTGGTTTGTGTGTTTGTGTGTGTTTGTGTTGTGTTGTTGTTGTTTGTTGTGTTGTTTGTGTTGTGTTGTTGTTGTGTTTTGTGTGGTGTGTGTTGTTGTGTGTTGTTTGTGTTGTGTTGTGTGTTTGTTGTTGTGTTTGTGTGTGTTGTTTGTGTTTGTGTTGTTTGTGTGTGTTGTGTTGTTTGTTGTGTGTTTGTTGTTGTGTTGTGGTTGTGTTGTTTGTGTGTTGTTGTGTTGTGTTGTTGTTTGTGTGTTTGTGTTGTTGTGTTGTGTTGTTGTGTTGTGTTGTGTTGTTGTGGTGTGTTGTTTGTGTTGTGTGTGTTGTTTGTGTTGTTTGTTGTTGTTGTGTTGTGTGTTTGTTGTGTGTTGTGTTGGTTGTGTGTTTTGTGTGTTGTGTGTTGTGTGTGTTTTGTGTTGTGTGTTTGTGTGTGTTGTGTGTTGTGTGTTTGTTGTGTGTGTTTTGTGTGTTGTTTGTTGTTGTGTTTGTGTTGTTGTGTGTTGTGTTGTTGTTGTGTGTGTTGTGTGTGTTGTTTGTGTGTTTGTTGGTGTGTTGTTGTTGTGTTGTTTTGTGTGTGGTGTTTGTTGTGTGTTGTGTTTGTTGTGTTTTGTGTTGTTTGTGTTGTGTTGTTGTGTTGTGTTGTGTTGTTTTGTGTTTGTGTTGTGTTTGTGTGGTTTGTTTGTGGTTGTTTTGTGTTGTTTGTTGTGTGTGTTTGTTGTGTTGTTGTGTTTGTGTTGTGTGTTTGTGTTGTTTTGTTGTTGTGTTGTGTGTGTTTTGTGTTGTGTTGTTTGGTTGTGTTTGTTGTGTTGTGTGTTGTGTTGTGTGTTTGTTGTGTTTGTGTTGTGTTTGTGTGTTGTTTTGTGTTGTGTGTTTTGTGTTGTGGTTGTGTTGTTTGTGTTGTGTTTGGTGTTGTGTGGTTGTTGTGTTGTGTGTTTGTTGTGTGTGTTGTGTTTGTGTGTTTGTTGTTGTGTTTTGTGTTGTGTGTTTGTTGTGTTGTGTTTGTTGTGTGTTTGTGTGTTGTGTTGTGTTTTGTTGTTGTGTTGTGTGTGTTTGCTGGTTGTTTGTGGATTGTGTTGTGTTTTGGTTGTTTGGTGTGTGAGATGTGTGTTGATGTTTGGTGTTGTTTAGATGTTGTGTTGTCTCGAGATTTCTGTGGTGTGTGTTGTATCTATGTGCGTGTTTGCTGTTGTGATTGTTGTGTGAGTGTGTGTGTTTTTGGTGTATTGTGTGTGGTCTGATGTCTTCTGGTCGAGTTTTATGTGTGACGGTTGGTTGCAGCTTTGTTTTTGGTTGATGTTTAGGTTGGTTCTGGTGTTTGGTGTTCTAGTGATGTGAGTGTGAGTCTGACGTGTTGTACGGTGTCGTTGTTTTGGTGGTTTGTGTGCTGTTGAGTTGCTGTGTTGTGTGCTGTTGAGTGTGTTATTTTGCTGGTGCTGGGTTATCGTAGTTGTGTGTGTGATGTGACTGTGTGTTGTTGATCTCACGGCGTCGCGTGTGATCGTAGTTTGGGTTGTTGTTTGTGATGTGGATGTGTGTTTGATGGTGGATGCGGCGAGGTGTGGTCGTGTGTGTAATTGGTCGGATGATTGATGAAGAGCTTCGGGCAACAACAAACTGCAAAAACATTGCACAGCGTTGAAGGCGCGTTGCCGTGGCAATCACTGAACATATTCTTCATTCAAATATGTGAGCTTGTTTGGCTGCACTTTAGAACACTACATTTCTCAGAGATGCTCAAAGAGTTTTTCTTACCACAAGAATTCTGGCACACGTGGTATTTAGCACAAGGGCTGCCAAACGAAAATCCCAAGATAATAACTTTAAGGACTTCACGCTCACAGTCACACATTCAACTATGTGGCAAACGAAAACATTACAGAGTCTTCTTGGCTTGTGTAAGAGATACTAGATAATAAAACTGCTCTGGAAATAAATAAGCTGCCTCAAGATACTGACTACAGGCATGACGGTTGGATGAGTGTGAACTGTGATCATTTTTCATTTCTCCATTTTGTTCATTATAGTTACCGGGAGTTTCACTTCTTTTAAGTTGACTTCAGGCTTACACCAAATCTTAGCTTCTTCAATGACTTATGATTTGTATGTGCGCTCACAAATTACAGTCATGGGAAGACAGATTTTTTTGTCAGTTTTTTTGCTTTCAGACATTTTGTTAGGCTGCGATGGAAAGAGGCATCCACACACTCAAATAAAAAATTTAAAAAAATAAAACGAACCAGACATCTAACTGCATTTCCTCAAAACACTACTTAGCTATCGCAGATTTTTTTTTCAAATTGAACTACAGTTTTTGGAAAATGAAAGAAGATTAAACATGAGGAACACCTGTTACCTTAACTTTTGAGTTCGTGCCTTTCTCCTAACACTTTAAATATGGCGATTTGTAAACAAATTAGCAAAAGGAAAAAAGAAAACTGTCTCTCAGATGATCGGAGCCGGATCAATTCATCAGCTTCACACAGTTCAGATTGTATATCTCACAAAAGGACTTTGTTGCAACATGTGCCTTCCCCCTCACCATTTACTGCATCCAACACTGCTGATCTATAATTAACCTTTTATCCTACATGATGATGATTGGTTGGCTTGTTGTTAACTAGAATGTATAGTACATATTTCAAATAGCTTTTCTAAGTGATTTTGTTTGACTGAATTATGAGTTTGAACCTTTATTAACACATTTAATTGTACAACCAGTTTGTTAAATAAAAGCAGTTTGAAAAGGTTTTGATGTAACCTACTTTAAAGCCTCCCCCCCGCCTCTCTCGTCCTTTCACTTCACTCTTTTTTTTCAAATTCAACTCTCCGTCTCTCCATCACTCACCCTCTCACTCTCCTGGCGCCCTCTTTCTTTTATTTGCCTCTATTTTCCTTTTGTCCCCCTCTACTTCTGACCTAACTAAAAAGCTGTGCACGGTGCCTCACAATGAAGTGCGCCTCTTTCAAATGTTTAATGCTTTTACTCACGGCTCAGTGCACAACACAGGGCACGTAACAGAGCTGGTCAGAAAAAACAAGATTGTGAACACATGCACACACTCAACGCGCGCACAACCCGAACTCACACACACGCACACACACACATCGCGAGAGAGCAGAATGGCTGAAGTTACAGTGAATCCAAATGAACTGCCACTGAGAGGCCTTCAGGTGTGATAAACTGCAACACAGGGAAAATTGAGACGTTCTGTATATCATGTAGAAAAAAAAGAGAGAAAGACAGTAAGAGAGAGATAGGGGGAGAGAGGTGAAAGAGAGAAAAAAGTAAGAGAGGGAGAGAGACATGAAAGAGCGAAAGAAGGAGGAAATGTGAGGGACCCAATGATGGAAAAAAACTCCAATCTAATTCTAAAGCAGATAGGTTTTTTCATCTTTCATACAAAAAAATCAATTACACTTGGACAAACAGAGTGTGTGTGTGTGTGTGTGTGTGTGTGGTGTGTGTGTGTGTGTGTCTCAGAAATGGTTGTAAAGATTGACAGAGAGGAAAAAAAACCTGCAAAACTAGATTTATTGACATTCCTGCTGCTTCGTCAAATATGAGTGGGAACAAGTCACATAAACAAAATCTCACGGCATCCCTGGGTGCATGTGGGGGGAATCTGGCCTGAGTCACTGCACTGGCTCATTAACAGGTTTCACACAAGCGCTGTGCCACCAGTTCATTTTTCAATGGATGTTCAATTAACAAGTTCATATAAGCACACTTGCTTCACTTCCCCTCTGGCTCTGTTCCACGCAGAACCATAGTCTGTAGAAAAAGATGGACGACATGAGTTATTTCCATGACACTGTAATGTCACTGTGTGTCTTTCTAGGCAAGCTTCCCCTTCAAGCAGCTCAGAGACCAGAGCCAAATACTGGATGAAGTTTACTGGACAACAGCATTGCCAAGAAACACTGGGACTGGCTGCTCAAAATGTCACTGCATGTCATGTTATGGCAGGCGGCAGGCGCACACATACAGATTAACTCCCATCCTCAGGCCCAACTCATTAGAATTGGATTGAATCTCTTACAGAGTGGTTGTCGAGTTCAGTTTGGGTGGGGAGGGAACAAGAATCTCAGCCACTCGTGTATATTGTCCCCAGCAATCCATTTGGGGTGCAGGTTAATAAGTTTAATAGCTTTGTGTTTAGCCCACTGACGACTTGTTGAGCCAGATCGCTCATCCTCGTTCCCCCTGACCACTAAGAAGCTAATCTCTCCCTCTGGGACCATTACCTTCTTTGTTTCTGTCGGAACTCAGCTTAGCGCGGCAGGGGGCCCCGT
Source organism: Pseudopleuronectes americanus (assembly GCA_038501795.1). Taxonomy (NCBI): domain Eukaryota; kingdom Metazoa; phylum Chordata; class Actinopteri; order Pleuronectiformes; family Pleuronectidae; genus Pseudopleuronectes; species Pseudopleuronectes americanus. The sequence continues at coordinate 4,243,955 of CM076737.1, read as the reverse complement.
GCCGAGTTAGCTGTTGTCATCTCACCATATGCTCCGAGGCAGATCTGGGCTCGAGCTCTCGTGGGAGATGTTAATAGATTATTTCTTCAGTTTATGTGATAATTAGACTGTAGGGGCGGATGGGACGGTCTCTTGTGCATTCTGCATAGGGGGCAACCTGAACCTTTAGCTTCCTGTTCGATTGATGGTTGAAGAGTCCAATTTGAGTCATTTAGAGAAACAGTTTTGTGTTCCATGTACAGTTCAAATTGAAAAAGAACAGCAATCAGAGACTCTGACAACATCTTCATCACCTTCTGTACAGGGTACCCAGCATACACCTGGACAGGCTGCAGTATGTGCAGAACTCAGCTGCCATTGTTGTCACCCGAATCAAGCCCTGGCAGCACATCACCACTTCAGCACCAAGTGGAGGACATTTGTACTTATGTTTTGTATTGTTGAACCTGTCAGAGTAAGGAGTCGAGCTGTGTTGACTCCACAAGTAATAACACTCTTACAACACGTATGATGAAAAAAAGCCCAACACCCAACAGCAGCATTCAGGTGACAGGCCGATCAACTCCCTCAAACAGGCTGTGCTGTCTTTGCCGTGACGCGGCCAGTACAAGCTTCTACATTCTCGGGTAACAAGGTGACGAGTGAAAAGAAGCAACAGGGACCACATCATCACCTTTCTGAAATCCAGAGATTTTCCACAAGAAGTAATTGGACTAGCCAAGCAAAATAAAGGGAGACCGCTCTGTAAAAACATGCTGGGTGCAGTGCTTTTTTCCTCTAGGCAGGGCCATGGGGACACATTCACACTCCTGGTCGGGAACAAAAGACTGCTCATAAAAAATGCTGGTATGCTTGTCACAATGAAAAAGGAAATACATTTGTTTTTGTGAAATATATCTTGTGCCTTAGATGTGCTTGGCTGATTTGATCCCTATAGAGCTGTCAGATACACTATGGGACTGTAATGGATGTCTTCAAGACACTCACACCACTCACAAAGCACAATCAGTAGCAAGTTGCATATTTCTTTGTAATTCTAGTACGGTTATGTTGATCAATGTATTTGACTTTGCATTTATCCTCTTACTCACTGTACAGAGCTGTTTCTGCCTCCTTACAAGTTCTCTGCACGTGTATACCCTCAACAATCCAACTTCCTCTCAAATACATCCTACCACTGAAAACACTGGGAATCTGTCAGCTGTGTAACCCTTGCGTATGAGTTACATGACAAACGGTTTTACAATTGTAAGGAAAGGAACTGGAAAAGGTTCAAAATGGACTGGTACAGACCTGAGTACGACCAGTCGATATCTTCTGGGAGTTTCTTCAGGCCTCGGACCAGCGGCTCCACTGCCACGACTACAGGAGAAAGAGAGAGAGAGAGACACACAAATATTATGAGAGTTGTTCTGTATTTTCAAAACCAACTGACCAATGCAACCATCACCTGACCAGCTGCTGTGTGGCATTGACATATACATGACAAGCTTCAGGGGATACGTCTCATATCTAGTTTTTTTTTATTCGCACTATTCCTCTCTGACTGAAAGAGGATAAATATATCCATAATGTTCAGCCTCTGTAACAACAGTACCGACGAAGACTAATGTTGTGTCCATTGGGTCATAAGTTTAATTTGAATTTGTTGAGCTGCCGTGGAGAATTGTTAATATAAATAAAGGTCTAAATGATTTATGATGTTTCTGAGATGTAGTGGAAACAAAACACTAACCTGCAGTCTTGCTGACACACACACACGCACACACGCACGCACGCACGCACGCACGCACGCACGCACGCACGCACGCACGCACGCACGCACGCACGCACGCACGCACGCACGCACGCACGCACGCACGCACGCACGCACGCACGCACGCACACACGCACACACGCACACACGCACACACACATTTTCTTTCCTGTTTGTAGTAATTTTCACTCAGGGACAGTGGAGGATACAGTGATGTATGAAGTCACAGGTGGAGGACTGGGTGTGTGAATTGGTGTGAGTGCTATTTGCCTCAAGGCTGAACAAGCTGAACATTCGCTGAAAGCTCAGTGTCTGTCTCCTCTTGCTCCTTGACACACACACACACTCTTCCTCAGTAACTACTTAAATCTATCTCCACATTTTCACTTTCTTTATATATTTATATCTTCCTGCTAATCTTGTCAGTAACAGTCAATGGTGCATGTAATGGTCAATAAATAAACTGATTACAGAGAATTTATGTTGTCTATATAATAGGCCACACAGTTGGCCAGGCACGAACGCTGTGCCAACCTTATAAATCATTCGATCTGTAGCACAGTGAGTTAATGGCATCTGAATAATGTAAGCAGCTTTATCAAGGGTTATGCCCTACTGAGAAAGACATGCAGTTTGTTTGAAATAAAAATTGTGCTTGAGAGCAAAAATCATCCTCATTATTTTAATTTTGAGTTTTCTAAGTCAAATGCGGCTAAATGGAAGTCGCACACACATTCATCAAAATCGCCTGGTCGATCATACATCCTTCACACCCACAGCTGTCGGGGCAGTTTAGTCGAGATGTTCTGATACTAACATCAATATGTCGTCATTACTGCTTAAAATGCACGAGTGTGCAAATTTACGCACAAATCCGATATCACGTTTCCAAATTGCACGAGTTTCAACCACATAAAACTGCTATTTTCCCGCAATCACGAAGAAGTCGTGCTCTACTGCCACTGGCAAGTTTTGTTTCTAGGACAGAAAAGAAGATGGCCAGAGCCAGCTAGCTTATTTCACGGAAGCCAAAATGTCAGCTTATAAGCTAAAGTGCAATTTGGCAACATTTTCACACTGGAAAGTCCCACAAGTATAATGCCATATGCACCATATGCAAGACTTCAAGGCCAATTCCAACGTTTTTTCAAAGGATTTAACATAAGCGGAGACATACAGCAGTGATAGCAAACATCACTTCCATAGAGGGTTAGAGTTAGAAATATGTTTTTTGTTTTATTAAACAGTAAGTGGACTAAGGGAGCCAGGGATCGAACCACCGACCTTCTGTTTAGTAAAAGCTCCACCTCCTGAGCCTCAGCTGCTCTAATGTGTGCATGTGTATTACAATGATCCTGTAAAGCACTTAACACAAAAACAGATGGCAAATCTGATGTTTTTCATGGAATCAGGAAACAATGTAATGATGCCTGTTGCTGAGCCCCCCCCTCCGCCCATTATACCAACATATTTTAATGTTGTGTGATTAGTGTGTAGTGAGGAAGAAAGAAATGTATAAATATATGGATAGAAGTGGATAAATGGAATAAAAACAACAACATATCCTCTCATTTTTTATCTTTTGCAGCACACAGACGTATCAAAAACCTGTCCTGTAAGAAGATGAAAGCGTGTCGAGTAAGATTTAGGTCACGGACAGCTATCATCATATGCACAACATTTAGTCTGTCCATGCAGCACAGATGAACTCCGCATATAGAACAGGGGCAGCAGGATAAAGCCGGATAATAATAAAAAAGAAAACACTGGGCAAATTACTGCACATATGCAACAGCTTACATTTTTAACAAACCGTGTGCTGCTGAGCCACTGAAGACATGCTATGCAGTGCCCCCCCCACCCCACCCCACCCCTGCGCCCCCCGCTCCCTCCCGTGTCATCTGTAAAATCTTCTGCATCAATGAATATTTAACAAACCTTGATACTGATGCAGCCACAAGGGGATTTTAATGTTGAATCTCACTCATTTTGGCTCCTTTTCCCTTTCCATACGAGACTGATACTACAAGTAATAAATATTTTATTTTTGGAGGGTTTTTGGAAGTTGCTTGAACCTCATGAGGAGCTACAAACAATCTACTCATTGGTCTCTACATCCACACTGCTACAATTTCATTCTGAAAATTACGTTTTTAAACTAAAAGGATCCCGTCCACACAAGCGTAATAATTTAACTTCTAGCTGTGATTATCCATGTCGGGTTCTACACTGGTAGCTGAGATTTGTGCTGGGTTATTTCTCCCGAAAAGATGGTCATGTGACAGAAGCCTTGTGACCAAAAAGAACCAATCGCCAAGTAGGTGAGTGCCTACGCCTGACTCAAATGAAGGCCTGGAGTTTTCAAACTAAAATGGGGATTAGCAAGGTTTCCAAACTTTCTGTTTTAGATGCTATAAAACTCAGGAGTTGTTTGGATCCCACATGTATCCGTAGAAGAGATTCAAACAAAAACGTATATGAATATTATTTTATAAAATCTGGGGTGACTCGATTATTAGGCCAAAAAGATTGTGGATCTATTGGATAAGTCTCCAGAAAAATTATATATTAAATCTCGGACACATAATCATTATGACATATACCAGACCAATAACTAAATATAAACTGAAGACAGATGGACCTAAATGTCTCTGTGATGTAAGTGGACCGTGTTTCAGAATAAAAGGCTTAAAGAAAAGATGAATGAAAGGTGGATATCAGAGTGTACTGTGAAGCTCCAGCATCATTCACACTGCTCTCTATATAACTCCAGTGTATCTGATGATTACATTCATGTCGGCACAAAGCAGCAGAGACTGATGAGAGAAATGAATGAGAGCGGGGAAAAGGGAGAAGGAGCCAAGAATGGAGTTGACTGTGGGATTGTGGCGTCTATAATGGCTTCATTAACATCACACTGTGAGGGATTTTAATCTAATTTGCCCTTGGCTACTCTGTGCGACCCACACACACTCACTCATACACTCAAACACACCATAAGAATCATTGGCTTCTGTGTGTGAATGTATTTTTTATTTGAAAAGGAAACAGTGAGTTTAAATGTACTTCAATGTATGAGAACTAAATAACAAGATAATGGATATAAAAGGGTAATTCAGAATGTTTTGAATTCATTATAAAGGTTGATATATGCTGTTTTTACGATCATAGGAGATGTCCCTGAATCATATGACATATTAAGTGTATATGGAGAACTCATTTGGATTCAAGTAGGCATGTCAGGTACGTTTTACCAGTCATGTAGCTATAGTGTATAAAGGAAACAGAGAATGCTGAGAAACGAGAGAGCCATGAGCTCAGGGACACAAGCGACTTAAATACACAAGCAAAATAGCGCAGGTGAACCCAATAAGAGCAGTGCAAAAGGCTTGAAGGCAGACAAAGACAGGAAGTAATTTACAGGAGGAAAGTAAAACAGGATATAAAGACCTAAAAGTACAAACAATGATATAAATCCCAAAACAACAAGGTCCAAGTCAATAAACATAATGAGTCCGACCCATTTGTGTTTATTAACTGAGGTAATGTATGTTCCACATAGTTCAGCTGTGGTGACCTCATGGTAAAAGCTCAGAGACACACACAGTAGCTGTCTGCATATAAAAGAGGAACGAGGTGATGAGCCAGAACTGCACGGGCCGACAGCCAGCAGCAAAAGAGACACCGGTGCTCAGCTCCAAGAGCACAGCGGACTTCATTGCTGCAGGCTGACCATGCATGAAGCTCACAGCTGAATCACTGTGTTATTCCAGCCATCTGCACTCAATCCGCTTTACCGGATCTCCCAGGAGGCTTCGGAAGGCCTGACACTCAAGGTTTAGGTGACTGCCGCTGCAGCAGCGAGACGCTCCCGTGGAAGGAGCTCTACTCATCCAGTGAACGGTCAACGTTCATACGGGTTTGCATTCCAGCAATGTTCTGCTTCCTCCTCGCTCGCTCACAGTCCTGCTGCATCTCTGATTAAGCAGGCACAGACCTAAACACCATGGAGTCGAGTACTGGTTTCCCGTTGTGAATCTGTAATAACAATATGCTTCAGCCTCAACTGTGTCCTACATGTTAACAAGAGAGAGAGAGAGAGGATGAGTCCAGGGCTGCGAGTCAGAGAATAATGACGCAAAGTGAAATGAGTATGTGTGTCTGCCAGACACCTGATACCCTCATACTGAAGTGTCACTGAGCATAATTCTCTACAAGAGCTCCACTTATAAACATGGAATGTGGTGAAAACACAGAGGGCCAGTGATCACTGAAGAGCATCACTTCTCACCATCAGTCAGGTGAAAGAGTTAAAAGACCTATTATGGCAAAAGTTATTTTAGTTATTAAGCAATAAATATTTGATATAAAATTCAATCCACAATGCTGGTCTTAACAATATTGTATAATACAATAAAACATTTAAACGAGAGACCAACTAAGAACTGGAGAGCAAGGGATTTAAACCAAAGCTGAAAAAAAGACATGAAAAAGGAGAGCACAAAGAAACGGGATTTGAATGTAAACTTTTTGTTATCTATCCCTCGGTCAGGTAAACAACTCTCTCATGTCAGGTTTTGCTCTTTGAAGAAATAATGATTAGTTTTAGACTGTGGACAAGGTTCTTAAGAGTGAAGGTGATAATTCTCCAACCTTTCTACTTTCGCTCTCTCAAACAGTTTAATGTGTCGTCTCAGATCCACTTTCATCGATCCGTCATGCTCCCCCTCATTCCAGGAGAGATTTTTGATGGAGTGCTGAAATGTTCTGTTATGGTGGAGCCTCTTGCCCTTGGCCCTTGCACTTCTACAGTTACTTGTATATATTGTTGTACGTTTCCTAGAAGGCCTCTCAATGACCCCACAGACAGGGCATGAACTTTCCATTAAATGAGGATGCCTAAGCGAAAAACTTCTGCTGATAAAGTACTTGCTCTACTTGAGTTTGTGAGCCTTCGGGCATTTACTGGATCACACGGTAGCTAAAACTCTGCCTGTGCTCTAAACGCATCAAATTAAAGTCTAATAGAAACTAGTGTGGGTTTTTGAATTTCATGCAGCAACAGCCTGAGATGGCTTTTTGCTGCAGTCGGCTCTGTGTTATTAGTGTTGGGAGAAGTGAGAAAGTCCCAACTGAATACTGATGAATAGCACAGTGTTGGAACACAGGACCCCAGAGGGTGATTGAGCCCGAATCCCTCAGATCAGGGAATCATTCATCAGACGCCTTTACACAACAACAATCTGATTTTTGTAACAAGAGATGTGATGAATGTTGTACTATTAAATGAAGCTCTGATTTCTTCAGGGACAGAAAGCCTCAACCCTCAAGAGGAAAATGGATCTGTGGATTTAGCTTTTAGTCTGAAGGCTCATACTAGTAACTGTCTTCTCTGGGGAGATGTTGACCTTTATCATTTCTTCATTTATTCTAAAATGACATGTTAACAGTCAGTGCTAAAGCGGGTGTAACGTTCCTATTACCCATTAAAGAATAAGGATGTAAACATGTGGTGGAAACATGTTGAGCCAGTCAGGTGGATGTTTAACCACGTATCGGAGCAAACATATTTTTCAGTATTTTAGGTACTTCCCCGAAAAAGTGATATCTAATCTAATGCATTGCTACTTATCTTAAGTCCTTAAGACCGACACAATTCAAACATTAGTGAGATTTTCATTCAACATTAAGATAATTTGCATCCACTGCTGTTATGCCATCATTATAATAGAGATCGGCCTGGGCCATTAAACAAGAAGAGAAATGAGATGACTTCATTAAATAAGGTGCCAATCAAACCCCTAACAAGAGGAAACCAGCTGGAAAATGATATATAAATATGGAATGGGAGTTTGTTTCAGGGATTAATGTGAGGAGAGTAACATTCTGCAAATACTTGATTAACTGTAACTGACAGCAAGGCTCACAGTGACATGACTTAACAAAAGCATATGGAATAAACTGATATTATATCCTTTAGTCTATCCCACTCAAACTGAAGTTATAACAACCTTGTAAGAGACACACACAAATACCACACACACATTTTATATATATCTATATATAAACTAAATAAGCTTGGGGATGAATCTTTGGATGAATTTGGCTTCTTTCAACTACATGCTACAAAAATCCTTAAGTACAAGTAAAACTAACGACTGGTAAATATTTTCTGCTAAGTGAAAGGCCTCACAGATGACAACTGCCATAACGGATCACACATGAACACGGGAAACGTGACACCTGTTGACCTCAGTGTCACACATATACACACACACATACACACAGATACACACGTACATACCGCCAGAGGCCTATAACTTATATAGCATTCAGCTGCGTTGAGTGTCAGCTGGTTAAATTACAACGCTCGACTTCTCCCTCATTCACTGTCTCACCGTTTTTCTGTTACCACGTTTTACTCTGTCAGCCGCTGTCTGGTTGGCTGCGTGTCACATTGGAAACTACGCACAGGGCCATTAACAGCACAGTTACACACACAGACAAGTGAGAGAGGACCTGTAATATCCGAGTAGTGAACATACACTGAAATATTGGTAGGAGAGCACACACCATCATAATTTACTCATCTCGATTACCACTAATCTAAATCCCAATCCTTCATATAGAAAAAACATGTATGTATAAACTTAAAAGCTCAATTGTATGCATGTTTATATGATCTGAGACATTTTGGGATCCTTCATGGTCCGTCTGTGTCCTGACGCTAACGCTGCAGCATGAGAAAGACTTCCCCCGGTCATCTCATGTCCGCCTGACTGAACCGACCTCACGGTGAGGTCCAGCCGCGCAGGTTGTGAGTTAACGAGATTAGGCTCCATATTAAATGCAGGATATTGTTTCTGAGCATTAAACAAACCCAGCATTGTTCCACAGGGACTGGACGGTATTAAAGCCGCAATATAAAACCTTATCAGACAAGCCAATCACTGGGATCTGTGTGCGTGTGTGTGTGTGTGTAGGTGACCGTGAGAATTTGGGGCCCCGTGTTGGAGGTGATAATACAGCCGAACAGCTGCCGGGGTTAAAAAGCACACATGTGCACACACACGCTCACACACATGCATGCACACACACATCCAGTGTCAGGTAACAACCCCCTCTATGTCCAGCCTTGTGGGGTATCACACACTTTCCTTGCAGACCTTTGGCTCCACAAACGTCCATTAAAACCAAACTGGTCTGATATTTAAAACTCGGCCACGACCAAAGACACACACTGCTGACAACTGGACAGTGATTTCTGGGCAGGTTTCTGTCGGGTCTGAAAAGTACAAAAGTTTCAGAATGATTTAAGGTAATTGGAGGTGGACAGCTGGGGGGCGGCCACAGTCGTCATGGGCTGAGCTCGTAGATCTAGTTTTTGTTTTTGGTATCACATGTACAGCATGGAGCCAGACTAATTTCTGATCCTTTGCATAACGCTCCAGTGCGACAAATGTAAAATGATTCTGTAATGTGCTCTGTGCTCTGTAATCACACTGGCACAGTTTTCCTAACTCAGAAATTAAATTGCAGACAGAAGAATCTGGCAGTATTTTAAATGAATAATACCCACAGTGACAGCACAGGTCAGTACGTGATACATGAGCTGCTTTGGAGTTAAATAAGTATCTTATCCATCCACTATTTCAACTGCAGTTTGTATGTAAAGAAAACCTTATATGTAATTCATTTGAACCCAGGGAGATTCTATTCATTGTCTATTTAACCTGACAAAACATTTTTTATTGTTATTAGTTTTATATGACATAAAATGTTTTATGTGTATGACTACAATTTGTAACAGAATTAAAAACCATGTCATGATGCCTGTATGTGCTTTCAGTGCATTTCCCAAGCATCCGCATAAAGCTGAAACTTCCCATGATCCCATGCTGTGCCGTTGCCCTTTGACGGATTTGAAAAAAGAAAATCAATAGTGCAGCTCCTGTCTGCACTCCCAAGCAATTTTCAAAGTTTAATCCAAATTGGATTAAGACTGGCCGAGTAATGGCTGTGACAGACAGATACACAGACAGTCACCACTAATTATACACCAGTCTGCTACCGCCTAGCACGGATGTAATGAAAAGAGGCTCTGATAATTAAATATTCAGCCACTGTTGGAAGTAGAGATTCAGTCTTCCTTAATCTGAGGCTATTCAGCTGTGAAACCTTTCTGAATAACTAGTAATTTTGTTATTAATGCAGCCAATGGCTAATATGCAGCTACCCTATTCCCTTTCATTAGCAATAAATCTGTCACTTTATCACGATTAAATGATAAAATGAATGTTGCTTGAGGAGAATTAATTTGGATTATTATTATGTTATAATGTTTCAGCACTAAAAATATATCGATAAGTATCCTCAGTATTGTAATGTACTACCGAAGGACTTGGACTCACCCAGATCACAATGAAAGTGAGTATATTTACAAATGACTTCCAGTGGATTCACGTTTTGCCTGATGACAGATGGTCACTTATTATCCAAGGCTTCATACTTAAACTGTACCGGCTCAAGCAAACAGCACTTTTTCTCTGACCTAAATTTGAATGTTTCTAATCCAGTTAAATGGTGTTTCCTCCTCAACACATTTCGCTGTTACAGTTTGACTTTTCTCCCCCCCCCCTCTTCTTTTTCCTGAGCTGCCCAATTACGCTCCAATCACCCCCCAGCTTGGGTTAAAGCCAAATGTAAAGGGAATGAATGAGCGTGTTTTCTCCACAGTTTACCCTGGAGCTGAGATATTTCTGATGAGCTGTGAGTGTTGCAGGCCCTGCAGGGGACTGACCTCAAATCTCTGCTTCCAACTGGAAATCAGAACCAGGCAGGCAGCACATATCTTATCAAAAAACCTATGAATAAAAGACGTGCGCACACACATACACACACACACACACACACACACACACAAACGTGCAGTGATCCAGACATCGGCAAACACAGGCCAACTATCCAGGAGTGAAAGTATCGAGGCACATTTACCCTTGTTACTGTAGCAAAGTGTTTGTATGTGTACATCATTAAATCAGTAACCTAACTCTTAATTCAATTTAAATATTTCTAACTAAAACATTATGTGGATTTAGTTTTTGTTTGAGCTGAAAAGTTGGATTTAGAGCAGATTGTGGGGGATGTTGAGTGATGTTCAGACCTTTGATACAGACAGATTAAATGTACGAATGACTGTGATTGTTGTAAGTCACTGTAGAGAGGAGAGCATCAATATCTACTGCATTGCCTAGCAGCATAGTATTTAGTGTGTTTTATTCTAAGATTAATTAAAAAAAAAGACATCTATTTGAATAATATATCTTAATATTACCACAAAGTTTATGGACTCCCACCAGACGACCATAACGCATTTAAATACCAACGCGTATAGACCTGCTATCCCAGTTTTTCATCCATGTGTTTTCTGTGCATCCAGGCAGCAAGTTCTGCTTAATCCACTAAGCTTTTATGATTGCGCATGTCCACCTCAGTTGTGTGAGTGTGTGTGTGTGTGTGAGTCACTAATCTGCCTTAGTTAGAGCAGTCAGATGCACCATTTCCATCTGCTTGGTACAAATTGAGAAAAGACTGCAGTGTGTGTGTGGGGTTGTGTGTGTGTGTGTGTGTGTGTGTCTGTGTGTGTACAGTATGTGAATAGTAATCCCGTAGGAGTTGAGTGGAGCACAGCTGCAAACTAATACAGCAGCTTCTGGTGAAGATCTTTCAGATGTTCTGGTATCTGAAAGCTCTGATCAGTGGGTTAAGAGAAGAGCGGAGCCTGAAGTCTGCTCCTGTTTTAAATCAGTGGAAGAAGAACACTTAGAAGAAACAATGAAGAAGAAAAATAAGGACATCTGGCTTTCTAAAGGGATGAAGGATATTATTTAAAATTAAAAGTTTGGATACTAACCGAGAAGAGTGACCTCATTTAGTTGAATTTATCTAAAAAGAGTTTAGAAGTATAACTTACTTCTAAACTCCGTAACTTAGAAATCAGCTGCTTATCAACAAGTGTCGAGGCTGTGGATGATCTACTAAAGAATCCAGTCAACATGTTTTCCATCAGCATTCACACTCAATCAGCCAAATCTCCATGACAACAGTTCACAGCGTCATGACAACAGAGGGGCCCCCCGATGGCGTTCGGAACACCCTGACTTCCTGTCGGCTTGCTGCTCCGACTCTCTTTATCGCCATGGATACAAAACCATCCCCTTGCCTCTCTATCCTTCAGTGCGGGGTCACGCCCCCCAATTCCTCACTTGTCTGGCAGGCAGCAGACATGCGCTAGCAAACACAAACACTCTGGGATAATAACACAAAGACACGTATTTGGACACATATGCAGCCTTAGACTTGCAAACATAACCCTTACTCTTAAAAAAACATGCACACGTTTATTGGACTTTAGAGTGGCCAGTTTGTCTTAGTGTCTCTTCTGTTTCTCTGCGTTAAGAGTGCACTTCCTACACAGGCTACCTGATTCAAAAAGAGTTTTTAACATACATTTAATATGTCATATGATTCAGGGACCTCTCTTTTAATCTTAGCTTTAATCAGCCTTTTTAATGAGTTTTAACATTTCTAAAACATTTTGAATTACCTATATATATATATATCATCAATATGAAATTGTACAGCTTTTCAGTTTTATGTAAAAAATTTCCTTTTTCAAATGAAAAATATATTCACTCAATGATTCTTATAATGTTTATGTGTGTGCATGTGTGTCCTCCAAAAGATCTCCATTGAAATGTGTTTGTGTGTGAGTGTGTGTGTGTGTGTGTGACAACAGTGGGCGGTCGACTGGTGGGGGTGGGGGTTAATCAACTTCAACCCACCGATTGGTCACAGTTGCAGCCCCCTCATGAACTTTCTCACTGAGCCAAAAGAAAGTCGGCCCAGCTCTGGATTGAATTCACTTCCACTATCCTCGTCTCTGAATTCCACGCTCGACAAAGCAATAGAGGAGCCTCCATTAACTTTCATCAGACTAGCTGGTTCCCATTCACTCCATCTCTGCAACCCATGAGACGAAACCAGCGCAGTAAAATGCCAAATTTATATGAAGGAAAAAAAAAGAGTACTGCAGACTTTTCGTTTTAATTTCAGTCTTTGTTTCTCTCTTTGAACTCAGCCATTCTCTGAATAATAAAAAGGTCATTGACAAGATCATTTGCTATTCATCTTCCTCTGTGACTTTCATAATGTTTTTCCCAATGTTTACACGTGCAGCTGTTTTCTGTCTCTCCGGCTCACAAACTTGGTTTAATGTCCCCTTATCAATTCAGATTAAGTCAAATTGGAGTTGAAACTGGGAAGGGACACTCTGATAATACTCTTAATATGACTTTGTTGCCTTTGACCGAGAAGGTTTTGCCACATTACACAAAAAAACTTGGTCTAGGATGAGTTATGGGTCAGGAAAAAAAACATTTCTTAATAAATGAGGAGACCCAGGATAAATGTCGCTCTCACGATCAACAGAGTGACAGGCACACAGACTAAATAGTGAAGAGAAGTTCTTGAATGACAGAGAACACTATTGCATGCCCCTGGTGGGTGAGCGCACAACTGCATCTGAAACTACAATGTCTGTGAGTAAGGTAAAACCTTTATGGACAATAGTGTGGGCAAGCATGCATCCAAAAAGGCCGGCACAGATCTATACAATGCGGAAACAGAGAAAGTTTCCGCATTGTAAGAAAGTAAGAGTAAGAAATCTCTTATCTTACATATTTTGGTCCATTATAAAACTGTATCCTGACTGGGCCGCCATGGTCTAGGATTGTTATTGCAAAAATGGAATGAAATGTAGGCTGACTGAGGACAAGAACAATACTCCTGACATTTGAGGAAGTAGAATTTGCAGATGTTTGGTGGTTTTCCTTCAAAATTCCAGCCATTTATTTAATTTTAGTCATTATTTGACTAACCCTAACCCTAACTATTCAGATCTAAGCTCTTACTGCCTCCTATACAACAAAAAAGCTGGTATTTTCAAATGAAGACATAAAGTTTGGGCATTGTTCCACTGTTGATATTCTACAATGGAAAAAAATAATGTAACTAATTCCAGTTCCCGCCTTTAGCAACATCATGCAGAGAAAGTCACCAGAGCAGTGCGGTGGGGTGATGGTGCTCTGATGGTGGTCCAGAGATGTTAAACAAAGGCTTTGAATCGCAGTGTGTGCATCATTTGCAAGACAACAGTCACACGGGTCAATCACAGAAACCCCTGACAGAAAGAACAATACTTTACAACAGAGAGAAAATGTGGTTGTGACGCACTGTGGACAGAACATGTGCAATTATCAATCGAGCTCTGCTCCATAGCACACACATGAATGAAAATAGTTCTATAAGCAGCCAATGGAATCCAGCTCTTATAGGTCAACAGTCTGGTTATCACTTCTCCAACTTAACGCGTACACCGAGTTTGGAATAGCCCTGAACGCTGAAGTGTGGCCAAAGTCTCGTACTTCCATTAGCTGGCCCGCCGAGTGGCAGCAAGGTTCTCTGAGGACTAAGGCTCTCCGGTAGCCTTGGTCCTCGGTGCCAGCCCTTTAAAAACACAACGGTGGCTTTTGTACATGGGCACCGACAGAGACAGACGGCCATTGTCAGCGGCTGTAACTTCAGACAGACCTCTTCAGCTGGAGAGACTGCAGAGAGAGCGCTGGCATTCTGTGGTTTCAGCGACTTGGTTTCACTCTTCCTCTCCTTTTCACCTTTTGTTCTCTGTGATGCAGCCTTCATCCTCCCTTTCTACTACTTCAAACTCCTGCGCTAGTTATCCCCACTTCCCCTGCCCAAAAACGTTGAATCGATATACTTCCTCTAGTCACTCCAATTTCACCTCCTCCTCTAGAATCATATTGTAGAATTACAGAGAAAGATCTCAAACACAAATCATTATTTTATACGCTAATTACAAAGCACAACATTTTTAATGACTCCTCAGGCAGGAGGAACTTGAAGGTCATGCTGAGTTCTCATTGGGAAAGCAGTCATTAATAAAAGGGAAGCCAGTCAGATGGTTGATCGGCATCTGTGAAATCACAATCCAGTGGTCACACCCAGATGTGCAGGAGGGAGGGAGTGCGCAGGGTTTGAACTTTGTGGTAAAACTTCCTTATTTTCAAGTTTTGAAACATCACAATGATTACAATTGATTATTAAGGTGATTCTTAATTTAAGGTTTAAAACAATATTGTTCTCTCACTCTTAATGAAAGGGGGTCATTCAAAACAGCCATTAATACATTTACCTAACTCTCTGGTCATACAACAAGTATTATGTACAAGCTAATTTTGAGTAATTACTTGGAACTATAGACCCAAATACGAACTGCCTTTATTTCCTTTTAAAAACAGCTCTGGGAAGTTTTTAGCTTGGTGCTTTATGGAACAGGCGCTGTAGTTACCTTGGCCTCAGTGTGCAGTGTGTCTTAAAATGGATTATGATGGAGAGGAAATTCTCAAACAACTCCTGCAGCATTACTTACTTCTCCCTTTTTATGTTGTCAGTCACAGCTAAATACACTTTGCCCCCTCTCCTCTTCATAACTCAGGAGCTCGACGAGCATTTGTTTGATATAGTGATTTAACGGTTAAGAAGTGGATGATGCTGCGGGGGCTGTTTGGGAAGTTTCTATTTCAGCCACATGACTCGAGGTCGGCATCGGAAACCTGACGACTAATGTTGCTGATCTCCATGAAAGCTGTTTGTAAACCTTTCAAGGGCAGACGGGATGAAGTGAAGAGGCGGAGGAAGGAAGAAGGATTGGAAGGGTCCTTGTCCCACAGAGAATAGCAACAATCCCTCTATGCAAACAAATCATACTGGATTCAATGATGAGTTCACCCCTCCTCACATCTGTGTCTGCTCTGTTGAGCTCTACAAGAGAAACCTATCAGCCACTGTATTCCACTTCTATCTTTAAGGCTTTCTATATCTAACATCCACAGTAACTAGTGAACAAACTTTTGAGTGACACAAGTGTTTCACTGAGCTGAGTTCCTTGTCCGGGCTGCTCTGCATCAAATAGATCCAGCTGTCCTCATGGCACAGACCGGCTCCAAAATAACCATGGCCCTACGCTGCAGCTAAGTGGATTGGAGAATAAGAGCACTTGCGAATAAAATGCTTTAGATGGAGAGGCCAGTAGAGACAGTGAGAGAGGGGGGATAGAGGGAGGGAAAGACAAAATATTACAGCAGAGAGCAGCCAATCAATTATTCAATGCAACATCTGTGGTGACGATAACCCACTTCTATCACTACAGTCAGAAAATATTTAAAGTTTGGTTTTCAAACTAAGAGCAGAGATATGAAGTCTGCATAGTACATCAGACCATTTCTGAATGCTAAATCGAAATTATGAGATATTGAATCATTATTCTTTCGAGTTAATTAGTCATTATATTGAGATATTAAAACAACAGTATCGTTTTTATACCTTAAAATAACAGTGTGACACCATTTTGATTGGTAACAAACTTGCAATGATGAGAAAGGCATATCTGTCATTGCAACAGCACACCCCCCCCCCTTAAGTCATATTGTATTTTGAGATGGTAACTCATAACTTTGAGATACTAAGTTCCCATTGTGAGACATTACAATTTTGAGTTGGTAAGTTTATATTTTTTAAAAGTTGCTTCATTAAAACGATTGAAAGTGGTGGAAATGTCAGCACTGAACTGAAACTCTACAAACTTTAAAAGCAAATCATTTTTCTCTCATTCTGAGGATTTAACAATCTGAAAGAAACTCTTTACTTCAGTATCTTCTTCCCTCCAATTTCAATGCCAAAAACAGAAACTTGATTATATATTTTTTTCCCGCCAAAACCAGACAGTTAAGAAGGCTTTGGGAAATCGCGCTAACAAGATTTATTTCCCTCATTGAAGATTTTTATTTGGCTGGTTTACAGAGTTTGACTTGAGCATTTGTAGTTAGTTGGTAGGGTACACACACACATAATCTCATCTTAAGCAGGGTTAAAGCTAGAAGGAGGGAGACACGCAATTATATCTCACTGCCCTATACTGAAGTGTGTACTGTACTATATACAGTCCATAAAAGAGGAGATGAGAATAGATAGAATAAAAATAAACTGAAGCGGTTCACTAAATGAGTCAACGCTCTGGCATGGACAGTGGGATATTAGTGCCAGTGTTCCCTAAAGTAACAGACCAGTCTCTCACTGTGTCAAATCATTAACTGTTCACAATTTGCCAATTCTGCCAAAATAAATGATAACAATGCAGCTTTAAATTGACTGTCAGCAGTATCTTTGTAAATGTGGTGTTTCATTAATTATAACTGAATGTTTAAGTGAGGGAGGCATTGTGGTGTATGGCACCATATTGAGCTTATTAAACAGGTTGTGTATTGGTCAAATGAGCCCATATTTAAACACTGTTTCTTTTACTCACTTCTGTTCTTTCATTTAGAGGTAAACTGGTGAATCATAACTGTCTTATTGATCACGATTGGGAAGATTTGGAAACTTATTGATTGGGAAACAACAGTATCGAATCAGTTCTCAGTACCAGGAAACATCCACACTACAACAACTTGAAAATGCATCAACTCTGCTAATCTGGGATCTGGAGTTTTAGAGCCGCTACAACAGAAGAGCTGGAAACATCCAGAGCAGCGTTGTATTCTGTACAGTCATCGTAACATCAAGCAACATGGACAATAAATTACCAGCGATGCTGACCCTGTTGTCTTTGCAAACAGATGTTATGTACTTAAATTCTGCATTTTACAAAGATATAAATGTTTACAAGTCTAGGGGAGTAGCCATCTGGGACCTTTCTGCAACCAACAACCAAATGCTTCATGTTTACACAGGTACGTGCCCAGTGTAGATGAGCTGTTACTTGATATGCGTTTTCAGGCATGTTAGTATGGATGGGGAATAAATCTGATAGGGAGCTCAAACGCTCATGTGGACAGAGATTGTAGTGAGTGAAGTAGAGTGGATGTAGCCTGAGTTTATGGACTGGAACATTTACACTAGGCGTAAAGATGTTTTATTAACGTTAACTTAATAGAGACGTTCAATTTTTTAAATCCACTTATTTCACCACTCTAGATGCTCATTAATAAATAACATATATATTCTGGTCAATACTGCTTATATCCCAATTGTTTTTCATGAGGTATCTTAGTGTATCTCATCACTGTTCTCTTCACATAATTCATGGATTTCCACATTCAGAATGCCAAGAGTACCAGAATGTGTGTGCCAGTGTTTTGTAGGCAATTAGTATGACACCATCAGGCATCCCCTTATGCCACCGGATGCAACCCCTATGGTTCGAACGCTGTGAGTGCACTGGTTGGCCAGATGGCATCTCACAGGGAGAACATATGATAACTGAACTCACATTAAACATTACACATGAGCTGTGACACTGTGCGTGGTGGCACGTTGGCTGGACTAGATTCTTTGCGGCTTCAAGATTTTTTGTTGTTTTTCTTGTTTAACAGTAGACATAACACACAAGCACATTAAAGAAACAGCACAACTGCAACAGCCACAACTTGACTTCGGACTCCACAACATAAATGCAAAATCCACAGCACAACTACAAAAGCCACGAACGACAGCTCAGTTGACCGCAGTAAGTAACTCTGCTCATTTCATCGTCAACATCTGTTGTCGGTCACTTTCATTGTGATTGTTATTCTGTTGTGTGCCTCATTTGCTGTTGTGTTGTCACTTTGGTATTAATGAGCTCCTGTGAGTCATCTCGGCCACCTTAGTAAACACACTAACACAAGTATTCCTCTCTCATACACACACACAAACGCTGAATGAATGGTGGCAGTGCACTCAGTATAGATCCTGTTGGCATGCAGGCTGTGTCCCTCCAGCTAACCAATCACCATGCACCACCAATCTATTAATTCCACAGTGCATTGGCAACCACTTCCAATTCAATCACTGTGGCTTAACAGCCCACTAAAACATATGTTCAAATGTATGACTGTAACAAGACAATGGACAATGTGTTAGCCATTTAAGGCGCTGGGGCCCATGTCTTGTGAGCAACCCCTGCAAATATAAAACAGTGACTCATCTAATGCAGTCTGCTCGGGAGAGTGAATGCTAACGACTGGAAACAAGCGGCTAACGCAGGCGATCACTGGCAGGAGGCTTCAGATTCAATATGTCCTGCTTGGAACGCTGGAGTCTGAGGTCTGTGGGGTGTCAAGTGTTCTGAACACCAGAGAACAAGATCCCAGATACAAACCCTCACGCTGAGCTGATTACTTTGAAATGTCTAACCGGCAGAATCACAATATATCACATGTCAGGATACTTGATGCATCAACACAGTAACACATTCTCACATCCCCCCCCTTACTGCACAACAGTGTGTATGGAATGACAGGGAGCAGGTGTGGAACCACCGTGGGTCACATGCATGGTGTATATTATGAGAGAGAACCATGCTGTTACTAAGCATATGGCAACGTGGAGGTCTCCAGCTAGAACACTTGAGTCCATCGAGCTGCAAAAGCCACAACAAGAGCACTCACAATATGGCGATTTGTATGTGTGTGCTTTTGCACGGATGAGTGCGACTGAAAGGGCCGAGCAAGAAAATGTGTGAGTGTGTGATTCTGAGAGGTTAGCAGGCGTATTGTGGGACAGATGGCTGGAGGATGCTCCATTTCCTTTTCTCTCTAAACGACTAAAGAAACAGCATCTCTGACATAAACATTAGAAAGGAAATGAACTAGATTCATTACTATAGAGACATTCTGTGTGGTCATTAGCACCTCAGCAGCTAAACCCTGTGTATCCAAAGACTTATCAACGTTCTCTGTATCACTCTGCTGGATGGACATCTTTACAGTCGAGAAGAAACAGTCAAGCTCTACTGGTAAAGCTGACAGATAGAAACAACAAACAGAAAAGCTCACCCACCATATCTATCAGCATTTGTGTCTTTATCAAGTTACAGAATAATAAAAAATGCCACATTGGATCTTCTGGTTCAATCCAATCACACTAAATCTCGTCAAACATGGAAGATGCAGGTTTGTGCTCAGGACCTCGGATCTCTTCCCCCTCAAATGAAGGTCATGAGACTCATCTCCTGAGCCTCATTTAAACGGTATGATAACCTTGTTAAGAATCGATGTTCAACGTTTAAGCTATTTGATTTCTCAAAGGTCAAATTGAAATGTCAGCCACAGCTGTACTGAGGCCAGGTGGATACAGACTAACGGGATCTGTCAGAGGGTTCAGGGTGGGGTCATCCACGAAGTCAGACGTGCTCTTTTTTACATTTGAAGCCAACTACAACCATAACAATATGTGAGCCAATAGACTTAACATAAACACAATGATATTATAGTTGAAAGCATTGTGACCACGTTTTACAGGTAAATGAGTGAGGCATTTTACTTATGGAAGAGATGCTTTTCAGCGCCCTCTGGAGGGCAAACTATTTAATAGCAGGACTGTTTCAAACCTTGCATTCAGTATATCCCAGTTTTTTTTGCCAGGAATGTATTTTTATATATTAACTGACTAGACAAGCAAAGATGCTTAAATTGTCCAATATATTGTCCCTGACAAAATGTCAACCAAACTCTCCTGTGCCTCTTCTTGATTTGGCAGACATTTATACGTTTTACCCCAAAAAGCTTAAGTGTGCTCCAAAGATTTACCACTAGCATAACCTCAAATAAATTTCCTGCAGGAAGCAAAGACAAAATATAACTGTTTATCCTCAAATGTGATATTGCAGATGCCACTGGTCAAATGTTGTCAGTGTGCGGATAAGGACATGATGCTCACAAAGTGAAAGTGCTCCACTGTTCTAGTCCTAGCCATGATTCATCTTGTTAAGCTATACTCACTGAAGGGCAATGTCTTACTTATTTTCCTTTTTTTTAAATTAGTAAACAAACTACATATAAGGAAATTACGCTTTTCACTTCCCCATCTGTGATCCAATTGCTCAAATTAGAAACAAGCCCCCCTCTCTTGAATGTCTTCAGGAGGATCTGAAATTTACATCTGCTCCACTGACTCTTGTAATAATTATTGTGGGGTTTTTTCAGAGAAAGCAGTCGAAATAGGCTACTATGAAAAAACTGTGAAAAAATGTCTGGACTTGCATTCACAAACCTTCCCTTTGAATATATTTTAATATTGGGAGCCAGGGGGGCTCAAATATGCTCGGCCCCTTAAGCGTCCCTGTACTGTCAGTCAGTTACACACATTATTAAATAATTAAAAACACAACGATGAGTTAAAAAAAAATCAATGATGTTTATGCTCTCAGTCAACAAATATGCCCCTTACTTAATCAATGATTGTGCATGGATGCTGTACATGCATGCAATTGGCACCTTTGTGTAAATTGTGGTTCCTTCATAGCCCCAGACTCGGAAAAACTTAGATCCACCACTGATGCATATTACCAGGATATTAGGAGCAATGACTCCCTCGTGACACAGGTCTTTAACTACAGGACAACGTGACACAAACAAATAAATGATATATACACGTATTAGATGGATGGGTTGCAGGAACTCAAAGTTTGAGCACATCTCCTCAGGTCCGCTATCCACTAAAAGACCAGAGCATCACCACACTGCCCAGCGGTACATGTCATTCATACTTCAACTTGTGTTTGGGCAAAAATGGCTCAACATGCTGGAATCACGGGAAATTGAAATCCGTGCACGTACTGCAGAGGGAAGGGAAAAATAAAAATGTGAGCGCAAAGGGGACATTTAGCGGCAGAGAACACGTTTCCACGGAGGGAAAGGCATGCATTTAAGAAACATACACCGATGTGCGAAACGCATCTTTTTGCAGATAGTGGAAGACGGAGGGAAGTGAGCAGATAATCGGGGGGAATCAAACGGACGCACGGGCTCAATGCAGCGAACACAGCATCACATGTCAGCCACCACCACAGTCACAATTAACGCCTTTTCTCTCCTTCCTCTCCTCCTCATCACTTTCTTACCGATGTGGCAGAAGAGCAGCAGCTGGGAAACGATCGTATCGCTCCTGGCCAGTGTCGTCTCCATGGTGTCGGCGTGAGAACTGAACGCGGAGCGGCACACGGTGCGTTTATAAGGGACGGACGTGCGGGCGGGCGGCGGAGCGGTCGGGTGGTGTGCGTAAAAGATGCGCTAGCAGCTCATCGTGGCTCCTCCGCTGCCTCTGTACACTCGGATTGGCTCGGCTCGGTTCGGCCCAGCTTGGCTCGGTCTGGGTCTAAAGAGCGGGTTCCTCCCGTGCAGGGCTGGAATGATTTGGGGGGGACGCGCGCCCTCACATGTATATGTCTCGCAATAAGAGGCGCGGTTGTGTGCGCGCCGCCCACTGCCCCTTAGTTGAAAGGATTACAGCTCCTGTAACGTTCTCATGATGTTACAGGGACACAGTTATCTGTGCCACAGCACCAGTGTGATTCATATCCTATAGTCGAGATTTATAGCAGAGGCGGATCTAGGATTTTTTTAAACCATGGGACATAAAGGGGCCACAATTTTCACAGGGGCCAATTTTTCATCATGTTTTGGACTATTTGTCCTTATTTGCATTTTAACAAGTGGGCAACTTAAGGCTTGCATCCATTTTGGTCAAGAAGGCCACAAATAATGCATTTTCAGTTTGAAGCAGATACATCAAATAAAAACTATTGCTAGTTTAAAAACTTGTCTTTCATTGTGAATATTTGCAATTTCCCTGAAAGAAAAAAAGATCTAGCAAACTCTCCAAGATCTCCCTCTTCTTCCTCCTCCTCTTCGAACAGGTCTCTTATGAACTGAGCCTTAGTTAGAGGCTCAGCAGTCACATTGTCTGGATCTTCTTCTTTTTTATTTTCATCATCGTTACCGTCAGTGAAACGCTGCTGTAATCTGCATCAATATCCACTCGTTAAGACCGTCAGCCATTACCTTTAATGCTACTTAAAAAACCTTTTTGCAAGCAAAGAGCACTAACAGACAGCATAATGCCTTTCGCCCTTCTCATGAATATTTCAGCTAATCACAATGTATTTCATTAGTCACATCTTAAAAACGATGACATCGTGGATGAGACACACACATCGCACCCGGTCTTAAAAGGTTGAGTCAGTCCTTGATTACAGTTATAAGCTCTATAGCTCTGAGCAAAGCCACACATCATTGAATATTTTTTTTTAAATGGTTCCTCGTTTGTCAGGTGCACCCGTTTGAGCACAAGCAGAGCATATCCAAGCACAATCTGGGGATATTTGAGTGATATTTGGTTTTTATTGAAAGCGTTACAAAATCTGACAGTGAAATGAATGAATCCTGTTCTCAAAACAATAACAGAAATCATTTTACGGTCAACAGGTCTATCACTCAATCAATCAATCAAATTGAATTTGTCTCATTAGGGTTGACACGGTGCGACATCCTCTGGCCTTAAACCTCAACATCTACATCTTATAATGTAATGATGGCTTAAATAGGAGAATACATTTGAGTGACTGGGAGAGCTTGACGGAGAATCAGGAAGAGAGCTCACAGTGTGTGTTTCCCAATTTCATGTGAGGCACTGAAAGAGCTTTGGTCCACTGAACTGAAGAAGCGTCACACAACAGAACAAGAATGTAGATTCAAGCAAGCCAGGACTGTCCCACGGTGGAATCAGTGTGTGTGTGGGTGTGTGTGTGTGTGTGTGTGTGTGTGAGAGTGATGGTGGTGAGATTTGGCAGCAGTAGGACTTTAAGATTCCCATGAGGTACACAAAGGCATAATACTGAGTGTGTGCGCATGTGCCTTGTGAGTGCAGCTCCACAAGCAACAGGCTTCAATGGTGCAATAACAAACAGTTGTGGAAGCTTCTAAATGTCTGTGAGAGAAAGAGTGTGTGTGTGTGTGTATGTGTGTGTGTGTGTGTGTGTGCGTGTGTGTGTGTGTGTGTGTGCCACAGGCTTTGGCTCCACAACAACATGCTGCTCTAGTTAGTGTGTGTGCATTCATTAGCATAAATTAAGAGGAGATAATCCTCTTTAATTCAGGCGGGAGGCTTGTCTCAATTGTTGCACCAACATTTTCTCGGATGCTTGTTACAATATCCTCCCTGGCCCCTGCGCTACCAGGATATAAGCCTGTGTATTCGTTTGTGTGTGCGTGTGTGTGGGAGAGTGCAGTGGGGCTTTTGGAATACCAACATGTACATTTTATCTATCGTGTAATTACAAACAAAAATAGAATTAATAATGAAAAAGATAATAATAGAAACGGGGGGAGAATGGGGGGGGAATGAGGGGGGAAATGCTCAATTAGTCAAATACAAAAAAAAATTAACTGTAAAATTCAATCTAAAAAAAGAAATTCTATCTTGGAAAACAAGTTACCCTGAAAAAGCGGAGTAAATAAACGAATAAGGGTTAAGTATATCTACTTAAAGCTTGGTTGTACTTCATACATTTTCTTAAGTTGTAGGGTTAGGGTTAGGGCAAATTAAACTGGCAAGTGAAATACCGGTAAGTTTGTTTCAGTTCAAATGAGACAGTCTAGCTGCTTTCAAACATGCACTGAACTCTGGATATCTCCTGACAATCTCAGGAGGAGCCGTATGTGAGAATGAAAACGTGAGACTGAGAGGATGAGAGAGTTTCTCCTGCCGGCCCCCCTTAGTATAAACTCAGGATAACTCCGGCTCCAGCAATTTTATCAGTGGCAACCACTGTGGTTGTTTTAACCACCTTAACCGTGCACATAGATTAACTCATGGCTGCAAAATGCATCCTTTACAACAGCAACTGCACCTGACATGATAAAAGAACTAAATACTACTGGTATGTTCCAAACATCTATAATCTCTTATTTCAACTTTATTCACGTCTGCCCATCAAACCCCAACATGCTACAACACCACACTTGATGGTTCCTGCCCATGTGCACTAATGAGTTCTCATTCTAGCCAGTCCTGTTTACACAAGTGAAGATACCTGTTACAGGCAAAAGAAGTATGTTACTCAAACTGCATGAGTGTAATCAACTGAATAATGAACAATGAGCAAAAACACAAAACGAGTAAAAACTAAAGTGACACCACCTCAACGCAACCCACACGTTCACACACAGGGAGCGACTGTGTTCTGCGACAGGTGGGAAGACCGGAGCTGTGTGGTGACCCTTCACAGCACCAGCCTCCTGCGAAATATCGTGAGCTTTTTTCTCTTTCCTGTAGATCCTGTTAGTGTGTAAAGCTGATTCTGTTTTGACTGCACGCTGGCAGCTATGGATTATGGATTACGTGCTGGCTGCCTCTTTCCTCTCTCTGACTGTGCATTCATACTGAGAGTGGAGCTACGTCAACATCCCAACTTGGACTTTCATTTAGGTCAACCACTGTCAGCTCACGCAAATCAGCTCTGTCCATCACACAAAATATCTTAGAGGGCACAGAGCTTTGGGAAAAGACGCACACCCCTGCTTCGTGCTATCATTTTTACTGTTACCATTGGTTGTTCTGTGTCACAAACATTCCTCTCTTTAACACGCAGTGTAAGCCAGGTCTTTCTAAATTTTGAGTTTGACAAAGAGAAATATCTGAGAGATGTTAAACCTGTCCTAAATGTGTAAAAAATCCAAACCAACCTCAGATTATTATTACCAATATTATGTTAAGGTTACTCATCTGGGCAAATGAACACCAGATTGAATGGCAATCGACCGGCCTGATCATCTTCTCAACAGAACCCACTCCTTACAGAGTAAAAAACTGAAAAGCAAACACAAGAGTAGACCACGAAACATTCCTCTGGATACAATAACATACAGGCTGAGACTTCCTCCAGTGAAGTGTTGGCTGTCAAGTGATGTCTTTCTCCTCAAGTTCAGCTGAAAAGGTTATCTCTAAGCATACATCACAACAGTTATCAGAGCAAGGAAAAGTCAAAGATGCACAAAAACTGCAGTTTTCCTTAAAAATGTTCTCTTTTGGTCATCACATCGATCTCATAATTTGTTTAGGAGCATTTGTTTTTGTGTGCTTGACAGTGTGTGCATGTGTGTGTGACCCCCTGTTGCCATGACAGTGGATGCTGTTCCTGAGTTGACAGTGATATTGACTTCCAGCGGTGGCAACTGGAGGTCAGTATCCTGGACGACACTGGGCTGACAAATACCGCTCGATGTGTGTGTGTGTGCTGTCAGTTCTCAATGCCTGCTGTGGAGCAATGCAGCTCTGTGTGTGTGCTGAACAATGTATTGAAAATGCATCCTGATAACACCGAATCAACATGTGCGATACACACATCGCAAAAGACTTCTTGAACTGCGGTAGATGTAGTTCCATGTGTTATGCATTCACGCTCTGGGTGTCAATATATTTGGCCAATCAGATGGATCCCTGATGCCCTAGATAATAAATTAAAGATATTCAGATCATTGACAGGTTTTCTGTCAATAAATCATTGTCGGAGGAGGAGAATTGAGTTAGAACAGAGAATTGCGAGGCGTCTCCATCAAATCTTGCTCTGCCTCCTCCTGATTAAATTCTACAGTTTGTCAAAGGTCGAATTCATCACTATTAGTGGTTGATTATGTAAAAGAATTGCGTAGCGTATTAATGATCCTAGAACCTGAGGGGAAAGTACACTGACTCCGCTGCTCTCCCTCACTGCTGACGTCTCTCGCTCGCTACAGTTTAAATGTTGATTTGATTGAAATGACGCCACAACATCAACATTGATCATTGCATAATGATCAATACTTTTCTTAATGAGTTCAATCTTTCTTCACAGCAACACCGTCATTGGACTTAGTGGAGCAGTGCATGGCTCCCTGGGTGTTTGCCCCAGACTAGGTGCAGTGAGCTGTCCATGGTCCCTGTGATAAAACCTTGTTGTTGGAAGGAAAATAATGATTTAGATTTTCTTACAGTGTCTGTATAGACCACTTCCTGTATGGGGTCTAGGTGCCACCACAGAAAAAAAAGAGGCAGAGATAAATTTCTGTTTGTGAAAATGTGATCAAGGCCACAAACTATAAAGACGACAAGGATCTTGGAACATAAATAAGAAATAAATACATGAAATATAAGATGAGTGTAATTAGATTTTGAGTCTGGCTTTGTTGAGGTCAGAAACAGAGAATGAACCAGTCAGGTGGACTTACTCTGGAGGGGGGCAGATCACTGGAGGATCATTAGGAACAACAGGAGCTGTATTGGCCTGATAATGGTAAATCACCTGTCCATTCCTACATAGACACAATCATGGAGACATATTAGCTGAGTGAACATGTGGGTTAGAAGATACAAACAGAGGCTCACAGTTGTGTGATTGTTTGCATTGCTGTGTGTGATACTTACACAAATCCAAAAGGAACCAGGTTGTTCCCCAGGTCCTGAGGGAGAATCACAACTGGGACGTTGTTGAACAAGAGACATAAACTGACACAAAGTTTCAGTTACTGCATGAAAGAGCTGCAGTGGAGTAAAAACACAGCCTGTCCACTTTATACCAAACAGACCTTTGTATAAGGCAGGGGTCAGCAACCTAAGGCACATGGCATGCGGCGTCATAATCATTGGCACACAGGCGATTTCTTATTAAAAAGAAATGTTCAAAGGTTTTGCAGTCACGCAGCCTGTATTATTTAGCTTGATTGATGTTAACACCTCCCAGCCACTAGGTGCCAGTAATGCGCCATAGGCTGGGAGTGTGTATTGTGCAGCCGCTCAGGTATATTAGTGGTGGCATGCCCGAATGCTGTCAAGCCAGCCGACACTCGCGTCTCTGTGGTCAAATCAGCTGACACAGAAGTTCTACTGCGCGCCTATACTGACATTTATGGTAAAGGCATCCAAAGCATATTTACAAAAAAAAACTGTTGACATGGAGCATATACAAAAATCATTGAAAATAAAATTGAATGGATTATATTCACAAGAAGTATATAGCGTCTTACGTGTCATTTTTATGAATAGCATTTAATTTCTGGATATTTCAAAGTACTATAAAAAAACTTTGCTCAATAAGTTCAGACAGAGACTGATATGCCTGTGTCCAGGACCTCTCTGACTACCTAAATACTGAATATCAAAAAATGTTTCTGTATAGATTTGGAGATTTTTCAAAGTAAGGTCCAACATGTGTACAATCAAATCAGTTAATTTCTGGATATTTCAAAGTACTGTAAAAACACTTTGCTCAATAAGTTCAGAGAAAGACTGATATACCTGTGTTCAGGACCTCTCTGACTACCTACATACTGAGTAGTCCTGAACACACGCATATCAGTCTCTCTCTGAACTTAAGTGTTTTTATAGTACTTGGGGGTGAAGTTATCTGTAACTATTTTGCATTCAATAGTACTATGCATGCTGACACACTCCATTTGTGTGTGCTCTGCAACAAGGTATTTCTGTGTTTGACTTTGATCTTGT
This sequence comes from Pseudopleuronectes americanus, assembly GCA_038501795.1. Lineage (NCBI taxonomy): Eukaryota > Metazoa > Chordata > Actinopteri > Pleuronectiformes > Pleuronectidae > Pseudopleuronectes > Pseudopleuronectes americanus. The sequence goes on along the minus strand of CM076737.1, from coordinate 4,215,763 downwards.
TGCGTTCTGGATGGTCTATGATCACACCTTCAAAGGACTCATCAAAGGATGGGGTATAGTCTGGATCGCTTTGACATCATCATCTGATATTTCCTCATCATGGTGTGTAGGTGTCTGCTGTGCATCTTCAACAACATCAACGGGAGTGTTTAAGGTATTGTCTGCTCCATCTGAAACAGAGCCTTTGCCTGGTACATGCTACCTCATCGCTTCAACGCGTGCCTCATTGTCATTTTCAGTGGATGAGGCCTGATTGGTGTCAGAATTGCCAAGTGCATCTCTTACCAAAAGGAACAACATTTCAACCCTTTGAGGTGTACAGTCATAAACATGTGATCACCCTAAGGTTGCACAAGGTGTTGTAAAGAGGATCCTTTGTAATATATTAGTAAAACACAGAGATTCTAGCTGTTTAATTACAATACGTGATTCAAATCTTTCTTAATTAGATCATGTAATGTGGAACAAATTTGACAAAAACTGTAGATTAAATATTGTTAACAGAAAGCCTATCACATGTAACATCCACAGATTCTGGAGCCAATCCAATCTTTGCTATATGCTAGCTTCATGGACCTAGCTATTTTGCTGACTAAAATGCTGACTAAAAAGATGACTATGCAATATTTATAGCCAAAAGGGGAATGGCCCTGAATCATTGAAATAACTTCAGCGGCAAGGTAGATGTTCGTTCTTCTTGATGCAGCCGCAATCTTGAAAAACGTATAAAATAGCCTAAGTCACACTCTGATCATAACTTAATCCATTATTTTAGGAAGGTGACGATATTTAAGGTGCTGCATTTAACGATGCAAATGCAGCACATCCTTCCTTCACTTGACCTCAGAGACACCTGGAGAGTGAACCTCTCCATTTTAACCTCATTTTGCTTTAAAGGTCAGAGAATAAATATTATCATCTGCAAATATAATGGTACTAAACGCACTGATGGACAGTTTCCTTAAGGGGCTGGAGAGCAGGATCGGCATGGACCGCGCCTTGATGCATGAACTGTTTGCGGGATGACTGATTCTCCTCTTCTTGGTGATACCGATGCCGAAGAAGTGATGAGCCATCAGTCAAACCCCCCCCCTTCCCCAGGGTGCAGCACCTTCCAGCCTTCATCAGCCATTCCTGCCAGCACCTGGTCTTGATGCTGCAACAGGTCCTTCCAGGTACCTGCCTCCAACTGTCCTGCATCCAGGCCTCTGGTACAACCAGGCAGCTCATTGCAGCCAACAACAGGTAGGGTATCAACGACTACACATCAGTGGATTGTGAGGATTTAGGTGACAAAATACGATTGTGTGTTTTGTTATGAATCGATGGTGTCGGGTCATGTCTGCGTGTCGCTCCGCTCTCTTTAACACTGTGAGCGTCTCGTGTTGTACTGAGCACAACATGCTGACGAGTCGTTTTTCATGATGTTTAAATGCAGGCTCAAATTCTGGAGCGAATCAAACAAACACTAAGTGACTTCCTGTGCTGATCAGGTCCTGATAACTAGTAAGGAGTGTTTATTAGTTCAAGTGAGAGCAGGTCAGAGGTGAGGACACTCCAGCTCGGTACAAACCAGCAGCAGCTTCTGCTCTGATCACTGACCAGCTGAAACCAGAGAAACTCTGTGTTTCCGCTTTTCTTCTACTGCGTGTGTCGCTGTGAGCGAGTGAGTGGGGGGCGGGTCCCCGGGGAGTGTGCGCTCTCTTGGCGCACATGCAAACACACACACACACACAAACACACACATTTTTCTCTCGCTCCTGGCATTTCACACGATGGCGTGATACGAGGATGATTATTTTTTAAATGCATGCAAACGTAAGTGGTGTACTCACATTCATAAAAAGGTTCATTCAGTTTATCATTCACAAAAAATATGAACAACATATGCACAACACTGCTATATAGGGCTGCTTGATTAATCGAAATTTAATCGTGATTACGATTATTGGGTCAAACGATCTCCAAACTACTATAATCGAGTTGAAACGATTATTTGGCTTTTTTTTCGAAAGAGACAAGCATGCGCAATTCAGTCCTTCCCCCAAAGCATTCAGCGGCCCAGCTGACTGGCACTCACTCTCAAGCAGCTGTAAAGTGAAGGAGGCGAGTTGTGTGTGTGGTGACCGCCGGTGAAAAAATCAGCGTGTGTGGAAAAGCAGGGAGGGCAGCAGCAGAGCATGTAGCGGCTGCGCACCGCTTTTCTCAAGCGTGTTCCTGCCTGGCTGTTCAGACCGGTCAGACCGGACCCGCATTTCTCTGCGCCGGTCAGTCGGTCAGAGAGTGTTGGGGTTGCCATCATTAAGGGTTTGAATAACCGGTCACCGATATCCTGGTTTCACGGAGGAATAAGACATGAAGCCGTCACCAGTGTCTACCGGAACCGGAAAAGTTACAAAAAATAAAGCAAAGAATAAGGGCACATTAATAATCGTTTGGGTAACCGTGATTTTGATATTGTCCAAAAATAATCGTGATTATGATTTTTTCCATAATCGAGCAGTCCTACTGCTATATATTATACAAAGCTCTGGTTTGGTATAAAGTGGACAGGCTGTGTTTTTACTCCACTGCAGCTCTTTCAGGCAATAACTGAAACTTTGTGTCTGTTCATGTCTCTAGTTCAACAACGTCCCAGTTGGGAGTCTCCCTCAGGGCCAGGGGGGTAACCTGGTTCCTTTTGGATTTGTGTAAGTATCGCACACAGAAGTGCAAACAAACACACAACTGTGAGCCTCTGTGTGTATCTTACAACCCACATGTTCACTCAGTTAATGGGTCTCACTGATTGTGTCTATGTAGGAATGGACAGGTGATTTACCATTATCAGGCCAATACAGCTCCTGTTGTTCCTAATGCTCCTCCAGTGATCCGCCCCCCTCCAGAGTAAGTCCACCTGACTGGTTCATCATCTCTTTCTGACCACAACAAAGCCAGACTCAAAGTCTAATCACACTCACCTTATATTTCATGTATTTATTTGTTATTTATGTTCCAAGATCCTGGTCAAATTTATTGTTTGCGTCCTTGTTCACAGTTTCACACACAGAAATTAATCTCTGCCTGTGTTTTTTTCTGTTTTCCCATAGAAAGAGAACGGTTCAGCGACAGCCAGACCCCAAGAACGTGCCGTATATTAAGAAGCCACCAAATGCCTTCATGATTTACCGCAAGGAACAGATGCCAAAAGTTGTGATCGAGATGGGAAAGTCCGACGCTGCGTCTATCAACAAAGTCATTGGACAGAGAGTAAGTAAGTCTTTATTCTGTATGTTTAAGTCAGTATCATACAAACTTCACCACAGTTTGATTAAAGATTCGCAAGCGTTGTGCCATCATCTATCGAGCAGTGTCAGACATTACCTCTAAAATGTTCCTCTGTAACTCTTGACATTGTGACTCACTATGTTTTGTTCTTGGGAATGATTGTATTTACTGTCACGTGACCAGTGAGGCAATATAAATTGGAAAAGAGGATTTCCAGCATTTTATGTCACAAATACACTGGGAGGTTTCAATGCAGGACCTGCACTAGTTAATGTGGTTCTCTGTGTATTTATGCTAGTATGTGTTGTCCTGTGTCCACAGTGGACTTCGATGTCCAAAGACAAGCAGAAAGAATATTACACAAAAGCTTATAGGGAGATGCAGCTCCACAATGATCTCTACCCTGAGTGGAGGGCGTCTGATAATTATGTAAGTACTGTACACTATGCTCACAGACATCGAGGTCACTCCAGCTGCTTTCAGAGAGTCTGACATGTTTGTGTTTGTTTACAGGGCAAAAAGAGGAAGAGGATAAGGAGGAAGGGTCCGTCTGAGACTGGAGAAACTGATCCATGAACTCTCCAGATTCATCTCCAGCTGGGATTGTTCTTCATCTTCAGTCCACCTACACATGTTTTTTGTTTTTTTTTATATACCGGTATATATAAAATGAGCACTTCAATCTAATCCTGGTCCATGTGTATAGTTATTCATCTAGTACAGTATCAAAATCGACTTGTAGAGACCTCACACACATGTGAGATATCTCATGTACTGTCGGATCCGCTGGAGACTTATATAATTTTATTTTCTAAGAACAGGTCAAGTGAAAATGGTAACAGGAAGAACTACAGATGCACTCAGTTGATTGCACTCGCTCTGTGTTGGAAGAATGCGTGTTGCCCCTCTCTAGGCCACTGGTTGAAAAGCGTGTCAGCACAAGACAGGGAGGGATAAAAAAAGTGAGTGAGCAGACTCAGAATAGACTGAATATATTTTATTGTATTAGGATTATATAATAAGTCTCAGTTCCTACTAGGACTGCTCGATTAATCGAAATTGAATAGTGATTATGATTTTTTCCATAATCGATCAGCCCTATTTCCTACGTTACTTATTTATAGAGTTGAATGAATTCGCGCAGAGGGAGAGCAATGAAAAAAAAACAGCTTGTTGATGTGGTTCCTGCAGTGGCTGCCAATAATCACATCACCTGTCCACATCAGAACCCCTCAGACCATAGAAATGTTTAAATCATTCTAAAGAAACCCACTTGGCCTCACTGTCTTTTAATTTAATTTGAGTTTGAGACCTTGATATTGGGTAATTAACTAACTATTACAACTATACAACTATTACAACTATTCAAGTTGTATCCTGCAGGACATTGCTGTGTTAGATAACTACTCCCATAAAGCTCATCTAGGTTATTAAGGATTTATCTGTTTGTTAAAGTACTGTTTAGAGTTTTTATCTTCTCCAATTAAGTCATATTTCCGTGGTTAATGCATGTAGTGTTATGATGGATCAGCATAAGCACATGTATCTCTGTGTGCCTATTATTTTTCCTACAGACCACTCAAATACATATTGATCCCATGATCAGCAATAAACAAGTACTACCACCTCCGTGTTTGATCAACACCCCCTAGCGATTCCTACCTTACCTAACCCACTCAGCCTCCTCTATAAGTTTCTTGTTACTTTTTTAATGATTGTTCTTTTCATGTTTTACACTTTCCTTGTAGATATTTTGTGAATTTGTGCAGTCATTTGAAGGGAAAGGACTTTTGAAAACACTCGTGCTTTGATCCTAAATCTTCATATCGGAGCACAGAAATGACAAAATGACAGCTAAGGAAATAAACTTGGCAGTCGGGTCAATAGGTAAATTGTGTGTGACATATATAGTGAATGAAGCTGTGTCTTTGAAGCAGCAAGATAGACCCACTCAAGTCTCTCACACACACACACACACACTAACACACATGCACGTGGTGACAAACACTTACTTTGCTAAGAACAGGCCTTGCACCTCACCCCTGCATCAGAGTGCTTGTGTTTTTAATTCCCTTCAGTCTGCACATGCAGGCACACAAACTGAAATGGATTTGTGCTGGGCACCATGGCAACCAGTGGGGTTATTTTCCGTCACTGTGGCTGTGGGAAAGAAGAAAAAGAAAGGGAGAGAGAGAGAGTTGATCCACAGCAGACATTTTACAAACACACATTTACAAATATATTGTCATTCTACGGTTGTTGAAATTGGGTTCATGCAGCTCAGTGACAAAAGGGGTGTAAATAGAGGCTTCCACAGAGGGAATAAATATACAACACGTTTTTCTTTGATTAAACAAACAAACACAACAATTTTAACTTGTATACATAAGTTAAAAATGCTGTTAAACCTCACTTGGGTTCCTGGATAGAGAAACAAACTTTTTTGTAATAACAGCACCGAAATAAAGGCAATGCTGCCATCTTGTGGTGATAACTAAACATAAACACATCTGAAATGCACATTAACTATTCAGCCAGTTCAACTAGCACGCTACACTTCAATCAAATATGTAACAACTCATAATAAACATAACTGCAATACATTGGAGAAACACAACGCAGTTGCGAAAAAACCGTTGTAAGTTGGTCGAGTCTGTTCCCGCTCGAACTTCAAAGGAGGGTTCCATATTAGTTCACATACATGTCACGTACACTCAGTTTTAGCCGTTAGCAGCTAGCTTAAACCATGCTCGTTAACACAAATTCTTTACAAAGCAATAAGACTACTTTTACACATCATACAAAACGTAGCTTACAGTAAATACTTAGTTTATGTCCGAGGCAAAAGAGCGGCCCACAATTTACCCACAGCTGGAGATCGTTTGCTAGTGAGAGATCATCAAAATGCGTCAGATTTAATACAACAGGATAATCCGTTGTGGGTTTTCAAAATAAAACCTTTACGGTAAAACTGTGGTTGCAGTCCCAAGTTTAACAAGAATTTAACAAGAAACACAAATGAATTGTTAACACTGTTACATATGTATGTTATTTATATTCAACAAATTCTATTTAAGATGCTCAGATGCAAAGATACAAAGGTTGAGCTTGAATGATTCAAAATACACTGACTCGTTTCTGAATTCTAATATGGCTCTTAAATAATATTTTGTTTGATAGATACTGCTATACTTTAATACAGTAAAAGTACGCTGGCTGCTGTATGTACCTGTGTTTTCCCAAACCATATCCCCTATTTGCGAGGCGTTGAGCTCTCTCGGCCACCGTACAAAAGAGTGGACTATTTTAGACGCAAGAAATGTCCCCACACATAATGAAGACGACATTTGAACATTGAGTCAAATCTTTATCACACTTCACTCAGGGTTCTTCACACTGTAGCTTTGTTAAAATGGAGAGAAATATGGACGTGGTCTTAAAACTCTGCTAAATGAGCCAATAGGAAGTGACTCACCTGCTGAGTCCTCTCCCTCTGGTTCCTCCATGCAGCCCGAGGAAAAATCTCCGACGCGCCATTGGGTTCAAACGTCTGGAGGAAGTTTGACTCACTTTGTCGTTTTTCAATCACTTCGTCATCACCTGGCGGACTTTGTGGATCGGGCCTGACGTCATCACGCAGCGACAACCAGGAAGTGCCGTCGCGCGTCCTTCAGTGCTGCCCCGGTGCTGCTGGGATTCTTGTTGTTGTTGCAGCGGAGTTTCTGTTCTTCCTCTGGTTTTATGGAGTGACAGCAGCGGAGATCCACCCACGAGAGGCTTCAACCTGTCACTCGGTGAGTGTGTTCACCTCAGCTGCCATCTGTACACTCTCTGTTCGGATTAGCTAAGCTGATTGTTTGCAGCCTAATGTCGAGCTGCACCTGACACAGAGATGCCAAGTAGTTTAAATGAAGATGTTGTTGGTGTGTTGTGGCCGAGGCGAGGACGTAAACACGCCATGATCGTTCAGAAACAAGGAGTAAACCCAGAGTTTAAAGTAGCAGCAGGTTTAAAATAATGAAGTGACTTTACTGGTTAGCATGGCACAGGTCAGTGTTAAATAAGATACAACTTTATTGATCCACACACCGGGGAAATGCAGTTGATCTAGCAGAAGGCAGGTCAGAATGAGGAAGATGTACATAATAAGGACATATTGGGATGTGCAGGTGACACAAATGTGCAAAAAGTTCTTTCCTGTTAGAGATAATCTCGTGAGTAGAGTGACATGAGAAACAGTGCAGTATTATTTTTCATCTGGGATGGTGCTGTAGAGCCTGACAGCAGTGGGGACCTGCAGAAGTGTTCCCTCTTGCATTGTGTGTTACATTTTTTGCAGGACCTGCTTGTTCATAAGGGTGTTTTGGCAGCGGTTACTTCCGCTCCTGTATTGACTCTACCTGCCCTGTCGTTGTGTGTGAACTCCCTCCCAGACTCAGGTAGAGATGCCGGCTCCGACTTCATCAGAGAGAAAGGCCTGCTGGGATGCCAGGGACCTGCTGTGGAAATGTCTGGATGACAAGGACGACAAAGCTGCAGCCTGCCAGAACTTCCAGAAGGAATTTGAGGCGAATTGCCCTGCACAGTGGGTAAATGATCCCCCTCTCTTTTACCCTCTAGGAACTGTCAAATCCTGGGGTTTACATTTAGTCGTTGGTGTTGAGAGCAGTCCCTCAAATACCTAGAAATCTGTTTGATTGAAGAGCACACACTACCTAAAACTGAGCTTATCGCAGGACTCATCTTCTCTGTTTTTCTCGACAGGTGAAATACTTCACCAAGAGGAGAGACTACTTGAAATACAAGGAGAAGATGCAAAATGAAGGCTTCATACCTGCCAAAGGCCCCCAACAGCCCTCCTAACAACTGGAGAGCAGATTGTGAAAATCTGCAGAATGAATGGCTTTTAGCCTCAATCACACATGTTCAGGACTGGGGGAGCAGTTTTGCTATTTATTGTATAGAGAAATAAGGTGCAGCTGGACAGCATACATAAAAATAACTATAAATGAGAGCGACGTGTGGCTTCACTCACACTGAGATATTTTGTATGAAAGGAAACCACAGGAAAGGAAGAGGGAAAAGATCCGCAATTAATTGAGTCAAGTGTTCTTTTGTCTGGGTGGACAAACTTGAAGTTCTGATAAACGCAGGACTTACATATATCTACATGTACAGTACACACTCATAATGGATCTGTGTCAGCACTCATACTAATACAGAACATGATTTTTATGTGATTGAAACCAAATCGTCTCTTCGCAGAAATTGTATAATGTCTCCAGAGGAGAGTGTTGCTCTGTTGTTTGGGTTGAAGTTTTTGTGCAGGCAAATACATACTTATCCTTAATAATTACTGATCAAGGTTTTTATTCTGTGAAAGTATAAAATCTGATCTTTTTCTGTGAATAAATAAAAAGAAACTCATACTTTGATGTGATTTCTTGCTTTATTGTTGTTGTACATTCATAATGTTGTATCATCCTAAATGGAGTCTCTGAGATGAATACAAATGAGACATTGAGGTTTAACACATAATTTAGGAATATAACATCTCATTTAGAAACAGTCAGAGGCACGTTATCTTTATATTACAAATCTGTATGTATTTACAAAGAAGTGTGGGCGCTGGGTCAAAGGTCACCGCTGCAACACCGGAGATGTACGAAACCTTCAGCAGAACTGAATAAATTACAAAAGACAAATGTACGCTTCTGATTCTGCCTACAGTTATAATGTAGTGATATAAAAAAAGCCACAAATTACATTACAAATTTGTGAAAAAAATACAGTATCAAGCATTTCTTTGACATTGTGTTTGCACATTACAGCAAATGTAATGTGCAAACCTTTTCATTGACAGACCACAGTGTGATTAAATGGCTGATTGGAGAAACGTCTGCACCACACAACCCTGCGCTCTCTGGCTCAAAATAATTTGGACGCTGCATTCAATACAACTCAGAACTTGCAAAGACTCCGCAGGTTCCCAAATCTGCCTGAAGAATAGTAACACTTCCAAGGCGAAAAAGAACCAGACAGGTTCGTCCTGCATTTCATAAAAATATATGTTTTTATGACTATTACTCAAGCTATTGAAGCTTGATAAAATATGAGTCAAAGTGTTTTCTGCTACTGGCAAATGCAAAAATTATTTTTCATTGATAAAGATAATTACATGGGCATAAATCAGAGGATCAGTGAGTAGCATTTTCTCAGATTTCATGACCTTATCATCTCGTTCTGATCTTTCCAGATGTGTCTAATATGAAAAGCAGGGGGAGTCAAACCTTGCTGAATACACATAATAATGAGCATCTAACCTCCTCAGCCTTCCGAATTGAAACATAAGAAAAAACAATATGTTGCACAGTCAGAGGAAAGCTCAGAAGTCCAGTCAATCTAAAAGGCATTTTGACTGTAATAAGGCAACCAGCCCCAGAAGGCAATATAGTTCAGGAATAAAAAGCGAATTGCTTTCCACGATTTAAGGAGGATGGTAGTGAACCATTCCTTGGTTCTTGCACTGCTCCGCGTTCACAGCAAGGCACTAACACAGTGAGAGGTTGAATTCCCACAGGAGACATTCATGTTGCAATTGTGTTACAGGCATAGGGTAAATACACAAGCTGTGGAGCACGTGTATGTTCAAAGTGTGACAGGGAAGAAAAATCTGCTTTGGTAAAGACATCGGACGGATATTAGGAGACAGATTTCCAAATAAAAATGGAGATAGCACCTACAGACATTTATGGACTGTATGTGCTTTCAGTTTGTAGCTGAATATACACACTTTTTTTCTCTATAGATACAAAACATATAGACTCTAATGAAAAGACACTGGAGACAGTATAATAGCAGCCACATTAAAAGCCCCTTTTCATGCATTTATATTCTTTCAGCACAGCACTCAGTTCTTCTTTAACACTGTAATCTCAGTGAAAATCAAGAAAAGAAGCATGTCCGTGGCCATTTGGCTTATTTCTACCAAAACGACTCCACACAGGAAGTGGCTCTATAACACTTTAAAGGCAGCTAGACATATCACTCATCATTTTCCTAACATAAATCAATAAATCAGTTACAAATAACACTTCTTGATAAGCTCTGTAGTTTTTATGGATATCCTCAGTGATTCGGTGAGAGCAGGATTGCCCTCAAAGATTAATGGAGGGTAAAGAAAAAGTTTTCCCTGGAGGTCAAAGCTCCACCTACTGGCCAGTTTCACGTCCTGCATTCCTTTGTGACACCAGCTCATGGACACAAATTTATTTCTAATGTTTAAATCTAAGAATAGCATAGTGTTTTTCTCTCTCTCCTTTAGGGCTAAACTCTGAGTGAGACCATCCTCTCTGCACAACGTGTGCCATTCGCTTGTCAAATCCACACAGAAACATTCGCTCCATCTCTTCCTCTCTTTCTGTCTCTCACTGTTTCATCCCCCTCTTTCTCCCACGTGGGCCCCATCATCACACCGGTGGTTATAAGATCCCGGTGACGTTCCTGGCCTCTGCCCAGGCTGGGAACTCGTTCAGGTTAAAGAGGGGAGCACCCCACGTGGATATGGCCAACATTACCACCGCCACGCCGATCAGGTTCACCCCGAAGCCTGCTTTCACCTGGAGGCGAAAAAGGGGGAAAAAATGATGTAAAGACAAATTAACAAACCAGATCAAAATACACTTTAAAAAGTATATTTCAGTTTGCAAAGAGTTAAGAAATGAAAGAGTTCCTCAACCTTCTGGTTACGTAAAGCGAATTTGACTCACTGTACCCTTGAGCCTTTTGATGCTGCAGGTGCACAGAGAGCATGTGACTTTGTGTGTGTGTGTGTGTGTGTGTGTGTGTGTGTGTGTGTGTGTGTGTGTTGTACCATGTCACTGATCTTCACGTGGCCGTAACTGAAGACGATGGCGTTGGGGGGGTTCCCGACTGGAAGCATGACCCCGAATGACACGCACATGGTGGACGGGATCAAAGTGTGCAGTGGGTTGATGCGCAGAGTCTCCGACTGGTACGAGGGAAGGGGGTGAGGGAGAACAAAGGGTGAGGGGGGGTGGAGGAGAGAGAGAGAATCAATAAATGAATAAGAGAGATGAAAGGAGAAAAGAAAAGAGAGATATAAAATGAATTCTTATTCAGAGAAGGGAACACGTGCACATTACATTAGCTAAGCAGTTATCCACAAGGGGGAAGCAAAGTCATCAGTGATGCTGTTCTTTGATAATGACCAAGAGGAACTACTACAAAATTTTAAAAAGAGCATGGCGGTTCCAACTCATATGTAAATCTGATGAAAAACATAAAATGTTATTTCTAAATGCTCAACAATCAAGGTAAAAGTTAGCAAACAATGACATGCATGTTATTCATTCATAATTTACACTGGACTGGTGTCACAACCCTGCAACTGTAATGATATTTTCATTCAAATGTTGCTAAAGGACCTGTTCACACATACGTTTATATAGCAGTGGCAAACCTTCCAGTCTGGTTCACATCCAATCCATGAGCGACTCCAGTGGCGAGGCGTGGAGTTCCACTTTGGTGAACTTTGACCTGCAGTATTCGATTCACCTCCGTGCCCTAGCTCTGTTTGGTGCACCTATATGTGGCACCTCCCTGTTTCTGAGTGAACCATACTTCAAACTAGCTAGAAAAGCGTAGACAAATACTAAAAACTGAACGGCTCCTCCAATCTGCATTCAGAGGTGTCCTTGGGCAAGATACTGAACCCTAAATGGCCCCTAATGGCTGTGCCCATAGTTTATGACTGGTATGTGATGTTTGCACTCATTGCAGATTATGTGCTCATCACAGTCACATATAACAGCCTTCAATCAGTGGATCATTAGGCCTTTCTTTTTCTGCCGTAGAACTCGTATTTTTCATAAACCTGATATTTTGTCATGACCGTGTACAATGGCCGGTCCTTGTGCGTGAGAAGGAGTGTGTGTCTTACCAGCGCGGACAGGATGGGCAGGAAGACGGTGAGAGTTGCCGGGTTGGAGGCAAACTCAGTGACCGCCGACACCAGCAGGCAGGCCAGCAGGGTGACGGCCCAGGGAGGAAGGCCACTCATGGGCTCCAGCTGTCTGCCGATCCACACCGACAGGCCCGACACCTGCACACACACACACACACACACACACACACGAAACACGTGAGCACTCTCAAAGGCTACAGCCACTCTCAAACCCTCATGCAGCATCGTCTGGCAGACAGTAACAGATCAGATCAAGTTTCCGGTTATGTTATTTCTTCATTATAATATCATATTTTTAAAATCTAATTGGACAACTGGAGCATGACATACAGATATGATGCACATGCCAGTCATATATATTTTTTAATATGCAATTAAACCAAATAATTAGATCTGAATCTAAATTTTTCATCCACAAGCTTCCTCGGCCTTCACAAGAAAACCTCGACCTAACCAATAGCCGAACGTAATCACACAGTACTGTAACACAACGACAAACGCACAAACAGATAGCCAGTACCTTACAACCAGCGGCCAGTGCATAGCCTCCTCCCACCAGGATGACGATCTCCCACGGCATCAGTCTCTGAAAGTCCTTCCAGGTGATCATGGGAGCCAGAGGGTCCGACTCTGAATCATCCACTGATTGGTGAAACCACACACACACACACAGACAGAAACACACACACACACACACAAACACAGTAGAAATGTCAGTGTCCTAGTTGTGATCTTACCGGTTATTTTGATCATTTTACAAATTTTTATTTTGTTTTTGTTTTTACTCTTTTCTCATCTGTAACACTTTAAATTTTTGTACTTGTGTTCTAATATACTTTGATCTTCAAATTGCTTTTAAGTGTGAAATACAAGAGAAGTTTTCCAGTGGTTTTCAACATGTTGTACACAGCAGTGACTGGAGTTGAACTGTTTTATATATGCAATAAATGAACCTGCAGAGCCTGGGAACCCAAAGAAGGGCCTGTTGGGAGTCAGAGCTACTGGCTATTCATTATTCATAAAGTCCAAAAATAGATGATCACAACATAAAGTTTTTCAATTCACCCCAAACACAGGATATCATGACACATAGCACGTCCACCTGCCTGAGATTAGACCCACATAGTGCAGGTAAATCAAAAACAGCCAAATGCATGAGTGAATGGTGCTTACCTGCGTTTCTACAGCAGGAGGAGGATGAAGAGGAGGAGGAGAACGGTCGCCTGGCAGGGATGAGGAAGAGCAGGAAGCCAAGAAGGACGGACACTGTGGCATCTGTCCTGTAGCCTTTCCTGAGGGAGAGAAGCACAAATTAAAGTTAAATCATTTTCCTTCACAGTTTGAATAGGACTGTTACACGAAGTCTAATACTCTGATTATGTTTGCTTAGAAGCCCACAAGGAATAAAAATGCTCCAATAGGCATAATGACATAATGACATTGTATACCAAAGAGATGTGTTTTTTAGCCCGCGGCGTACAGTCATCAAGATAATGACCATGTCTATGTACATTTCTGTCTATGTGACAGTGTGTGTTTACCCATTTGTTACTAACAAACTGGACCACTGATCACTGACTGGGAACTAACACGTGTAGGTGATAACAAGACCACTTTGCGGTGGTGTGCGCCCCAACATTACGGCCACTCACTTCTCAAAGAGAGACGTCCAGCCAGGTACGAAACCTGGTTCTCTGGTGAACCACAGCAGAGTCATCAGGATGAAGAAAACACCGGTCACCACCTCCGGGTAGCTGAGACACACACACACACACACACACACAGAAACCACAAAAAGACCGTGAGCAGCAATTACATTACAATGATAACGTCTGGGTGCGTGAGTAAGATATACACACATACTGTTGGTCTTTCAACGCTTGTGGGGACCAAGTCTTTACTTTCAAACAGTCCTTTGAATGAGTGAGAACTAGCCAATGTCCTTACAGTGCATTGCCATGTGCACAATGTTATATTTATAAACTGAAATGGAAACGACAAAGTAGCTTATTGGGCCTTAAAACATCTTTCGGGCTTAATGTATTTTTATATCTTGAATTTCTCCCAGAATTTCTGAAGCTGGTTCTCAGTTTGGTTTCCACTGCAGCTTGGCTGAAAATGACCCAACTGCAAAAACAATTTAAAACATAGGATGCACACACAAACACAGATAGAAACACTCGTACACACCTGATGGGTCCAAGTTTTGCGTACTCCTCGTGGATCCTCTTCTCCGACAGCATCTCTCTCCTTGTTTTGCGTTTCTTACTCAGCGAGCACGTTTCTCTGAAGCTGAACACACAACAAAAAGAAAATCAGCCAAAGTGCAACCTGCAGCCACAGGACAACAAACAGTCTCCTGGTTCACCATTGTACAGACGGAGGGATTAACGTGAGGCTATAATGATACAGTGGTAAGAAGTGGACATGTCAGACACACATACACAATAATCACACATGAATATTAGCGGAACAACCTACATCACAGCATACAAAGGTCTGTTTAACACACATTAAAAACACACTCACTTGCAGCCAAGGAAGAGGAAGTGCAACCACAGCCAGGTGAGGACCAGCATGATGATGGCGATGGGGAAGCTGAAGATGAACCATGTTCCGAAGTTGATCGACTTTGCATCTGGATAACGACTGGAGACACAGAGACAGTTAGTCTAGTTTAGGATATCTTTGTGTGTGTGTGTGTGTGTGCGTGTGTGTGTGTGTGTGTGTGTGTGTGTGTGTGACCTTCTGGTTACAGGACGACCTGCGTACCCAGAGGAGACATGACACAGCATTTAGTGTCTCTTTGTGCCAAAAATGATATACATTTTTCAAAAGCATTTTTAAAGAATGACAAGGACAGAAAGATGGATAAGAAAAGCTATATTATTCATAGAAATGTCCCAACTCATTATGCACTGGTTAGTTATCCAGACAATCAGTTTAAACAGGCGGGGAAAGACTGTATTTACCATTAACTCCTGTCTGACAACTGCAAATCAGATTACAAATTAACTTCGAACAATGCTTTCAACACTTCTGGACCTGCCTCCAGTGCTAAAGGTCATGCTGCTATGTTACATAGAGCAAAAGCCGACGGGATTAAAGAATTCTTTCTGCTGTTTGTCTGGCCTGAAGAACGAAGGGGCCCGAAGTTCGATGAACAAGTGGGCGATGGAGCAACAATTTCTATTTTTTCCCTTTAGCTTGAGAAGCCCATAGATGCATTGTGAGCCCACTTTGATTATGCACCAACCCACATATGGGGGATGCATTTCATTCCCTGTGAATGGGCTGGTGTCATGCAGGACTGATTTGCAGTACAGTAGCCGGTCGCTCTGTGGACCGCTTGTGCAGTTTTTTCTTTTTTTTAACTTGAGCAGCCCATAGATGCAATGACTGCTTTAATTATGCACCAGCCCACCCTCCTATGTACAGTAGCAGTCAGTGGGGGTGTTCTCATTCTGGGCTGATGTCCTGTGAAAGCAAAACTGAACTGTGGTGCCGTTGCTTCGCTTGGAGTAGAAGTTAGAAGAGAGTAGAAGAGAAAAATTCCTCTTTACAAGCAATTAATAATGGCCTTGCCCAAGCAACTAGAAAGGGCAGAGCCGAAATGGCAGGGGAGAAAAAGGCTGATGCTGCCTGCAACGTGTATGAAGATATTCAAGGTCAAATGTTGTCTGTGTGTGTGTATGTTGCTGGGGTCAAGTTCAGTACTAAGACTCAGTAAGACCTCCAGCAGACAAGGACTTGGACCGACTGGCCTGAATACACACACACACACACACACACACACACACACACACACACACACGCACACCCACACGCACATGCACCAGACACGCACACACGCACACACTACACAAACACACAAAAGACGAACTCAGGCTGTTTTTGCTCTAAAATTATGTCAAACTGTTTGGTTCAGTGCATCATGTTAACACAAATTTTAAACTTAACTGTAGTTACACACACACACACACACACACAGACAAAGCTCCACATGCACACTGAATCAAATCCTGACCTTTGTCCAACAAGCTGCGACATGAAGGAGGCCATTCTGCCAGGCTTAGAGCAGCGGCCCGGAGGAAATCTGCTCCATCAGCCCTGTAGAGGCTGATTAGTTTGATCTCGGACCCCATGCGCCAAACACCCCACCCCACCCCGCCACACACACACTCACACACACATACACACACACTCCACTAACATGAAGTGCGCAGCAGCCTAGAAATCACTCACAATGTGCATATATTTATAAATTGATGGTGTCTCCGAGCGTCCTGAGCTGATACAGGACCAAACATATCTTCCCAATCCCAGAACAGTTTTTAAAGCTACTTTATCTTTTATTTCACAACTGCTTTTTTGTGCGTGTGTGCACATGTACCTACGTGTTAAACTGCTCGGCAAAGATGAGGTTGCTGGACGTGCCGGTGATGGTGATGAGTCCTCCGATGGTCGCGGCGTAGGTGATGCTGAGCGACAGGCATTTACAGATCATGTGATCCTTCTTGGTGGGATACTGGGAGTCTCTCCTGGTCTTCACCCGCTTCACGTTTGGGATTTCGATGGCAACCTAAGACAGAGGTGAGATCGACGGTAAACAGCAAGAGAAGGAGAGTTTCTAGTTTCTTGTTTCCAGCAGCTCTACAGTAACACATCTGCCTCTTCAACCTCCAAGAAGATGTTCCTCACCTGCGGCAGGTGTCCATTGGTGTGTTGGATGAAGTCCTGGTTGGAGACTGGCATCAGACCCAAACCATTTACCTCCACAGTCTGTACCTGAGAACACAAGGATTAGCGTATAGCTCATGGATGTTACTGTTCTAATGCTAATTATTTGAGTGATTTCTACTTAGCGCAAACAAATCTGAAGCCTGACCGCTACATCGGCTGATCATGCACCATTTGGTCAGTTTAGATATTGACCTATCATAGACATATGGGTAATGGCATGAGTACAAATCTCACCTCTGTTAGTGTAGAAAGATCCCGTTTGGTGCAGTCACTGCTGGAGAGAGAGGACAAAGAATGATTGTATGAATTAACAAGCGACAAATCAGAAATCACGTGGTAATGTTGCCGCATCAGGATGTGGTATTATTACCTCAACCACGGAGGTGATGTGTTCTAAACAAAACAAATTACAACAGAGAAAAGCAACTGAACGGCTCACCACAATGCTTGATGGAAGGAGACATGTGTATGGTGCTGATATTTATGAGTGTTTACAATTAAATGATTTTAAATGTGATGCTCAGTGGCCTTTGATTGATATCACAATTTGGGGAAGTGAAAAAAAACATAGATTTCCAGACACCCACTGCACCAGTATATGTCCGGACAAATATACAAACACAACACGGACCTGTCATTGCGGTAGAGAAGCTCCAACTGGTTCTTATTCAGGTTGTCTTGTTTGTCTGAAACAGCTGTGAACAACATTTATTAGTATTAACAGTGTAACAGTTGGGTAACACTGAATTTAAAATATTTATGGATCCACAGTCTGTTTCCACATCTCAGTTTTTTCTCTTTGAGTGGATAATCAAATATAATATAATATAAACAGTATCAAGTGCATGTGGGTGCAATCGGTTTTATAAACATGTGTCTCTTATGACTTATATGTAAAACCCAACGTACCGCCGTCATCCTCTGGGGAGTCGACGGTTTCCGAGTCCTCATGGCTGTCGGCCAGACCGGTGCAGATGAGCTGCTGCAGGACGGCCTCGGCTATGGGCATCACCATGGCGGTGGTGGACGTGTTGCTGAGCCACATGGACAGAAACACTGTGCAGCACATGAAGCCCAACACCAACCTGGAGGAGAGAAGAAAGGGGGACGGTGAAAGGTGTGTGTGTGTCTGTGTGTGTGTGTTTGGACTATTTCCAGAACTTTAGGGAGTAAGGGCACGTTGATCGGTCCTTTCTTCTTTGACCTAAATCTTACGACAGGAACAAGTGTGTATGTGATAATGGCCGCTGTACTGAGCGCATGAAAGGTGTGTGAGCTGCTCACATGCCAGGCTTGGCCCCTGCGATCATCACCATGCGCAGAGCGATGCGTTTGTGCAGGTTCCACTTCTCGATGGAGGCTGCCAGGCAGATGACTCCCATCAGCAGCAGGGTGGTGTCTTTACAGTATTCAGCTGCCACCTGAACACACACACACACACACATAGATTAAAATCTTTTAATTTCACAATAGAAATCTGCCTTTTCAAAATATTATAACTGTCGATGGGGGAAAAAAGGATCTAAGGAGGCTCTTCACCCACTTCCCTACTCCCCCCCTCGGTCTGGATCAACACTTACAGTTTGCCAGTTGTTCTTTTTAATCTGCTCTACTTCCCACCCGCAGGGTTCACAGCCTCAAAGCCTTGTGTAAGCCTGCGTCTCCTCACCTCTCACCTAAAACACTGCTGCACCTTCTCCTCCATGTGTTGCTCCACAGAAACACCACAGAAAGAAGGACAGTAGAAGAAGTAGCTAGTTCTGGCACTAACGCAGTGAGGATTAAGTCTTCTGTAGCGGCTGCAGGTTCGATTCAGACCAAGGCCATAGTGCCCAGAACCTAGTTGAATAATTAATAATAAAACATTTTTATTAATTGACTAGTATAACCAGCTGCTCTATCCATTCCATAATTGAAATTAGACAGGATGAAGGGTTTCAAAGTTCTAAAAGCTGCTCTGTGATGAGAATATTTGCCGTTATTCGAAATATGTATGAGGCAGTTGATCGCTCGCTCACTGTTTACTAATGTGAGCTTTAGAGGTGAGACATTAGCCAGAATAGCCAGTTAATCAGTTCTCATTTATATTCAAGTCTTTGGTTATTAGAGAAACTTCAGAGACTTGATACTTCAGAAAATTGCTGTAAATCAAACAGCAAGTCCTTGTAATCAGCCATTAAAATGTCTTCTCTTAGAGGATGTGAAAGATATTTTAATGATATCCATATGAGTGCAAGTAACACTTATTCTCTTGATTAATGGGAAAATCTAAATCTCAAAACTATCCAAGAACCAATGACGGAACAAAGAATTCAACAGAACTGCTGCTAATAAAGATAATCAATGTATGATCTGGATCTGATATGATCTGGCATTAGATGTAAGTCTTTGATTTGAAGAGGAACTTCAGAGACTACTTAAGAAAATAAAGTGTGGACAACTTGAACTTGTTAGCCTGAGTTCAAAGTGATGCTCCCTTCAGCACTTGCAGTGAACACATGAGTGACAGCTGAATAAATCTTCACTGTGAGTCATCAGTATTAAGCAGACAGTAGAAGTTAGTGTTGATAATGCAGTAAGTCCAGGACTGTGGTTGTACTGTACGTAGTAATGCTCCACACAGGCATCCTGCCAGTGGCCACTGGTGGGTTGAAGTAGGGGGTATTAGGGGAGACTGGAAAGCACCATAACAGACTGTAATGTTGCATTAAGCTCTCTGATGGGATATTTGTGGACCACCATCACATGAGGCTTAACAGCAGTCGTTCACAGGCTGCTTTGTCACTGTTTGTCAATGCCATTTAGTCACATGAGGCGCACGACTCACTGTTTCTATGTAACGCTGATGAGAGCGGGGAAGACGACGGCAGGGGGTGAGTTTAATTGAGAGGAAACAGAGACTGTGTCAAACCAATCAAATCTCACATGGGCGAAGCATATTTCATAAATCCCGCCTCCTGCATGTTAATGAAAGGGACTTGGATCAAACTATAAAGTCAGTGCTATAAAAACAGCTGAGGCTGACTCTTGAGTCGAGTGTGTGTATCAACTGGACATAGTAGGAAATGTGAGTTAGCTACACCCAAACTTTGTAGTTAAATGCTGCCCCCTATCTGTTTGGAGTATAAATGCATCATTAAGCACACCCTGCCCCTTTAAAAGCCCACAGAAACATGCATCTGGATCTTGACCCACTGGAGTTCAAAACACTAAAAGGGCTTTTACCCATAATTCCTTCTGATCTGGAATTACTGTACATCCACATATACAGCAAATATGATCAGCTGACTCTTATTAACAACACAGTAACACATTGTATGAACTGGATACCTCGGCATTCATCAGCAACCGGCAATCGCCGTTAAGCCCGACACAGTTTATCGCCTGGCATAAATAACACAAGTGTTTCACTCACTCTTCCCTCTTCACAGGGGCAAAGGTTAACGCACTGTAATATTTACAGTCTGAGCTTGTTTTACAATTAGAGAAAAACTAAGCTCCTGTAAACTGTTTGTTGGGAATGGGTTTCCTGATGTATCAAAACAGCTCTGCACATTTCAGTGGAGCAGTTCTAGATTTATCAGATTAAGGCCAGCAGACTTTATTATTGGCGACAAATACACACGAATGACACTAAAAGTTAAATGATTTGACTTTTACCAGATTGTTCCTGAATTTGGGTTGAAGCAATCAGAATGTGTTGTTTACATAGTCGTCTTTAATCCCACGGATTCACTGAGTCACAGTGATCAGTCGATACCCCTTATAATTCAATTAAACTTTGCCTTTAGTGCAACAGATCATGTTTACCTAAGATCTCCAGGCCAGCATCTGCTGCAGCCCTGACAGGTTTTATTTCAGCTCCTGGAATCCTCCTCCATAAATGGAAAATCTAACTAGACCTGAATGTAGATGATATGTTCAGCTATTGACGGAAAATGTGTCTTCTGAGTTTGTGATCGTCAAATTGCACAACTGCAAGGAATCATATCTACTGGTGTGGAATATGTCTTGCTAATTATTAAATATTTTATATTGGTATTTATTTGCCTTATACATATGTATGCATATTTCAACATATATATGAAGAATCACTTATTTGTCAATGTTTCTAAAAGTTGAAATTATGGTTAAAGAAAGGTGCAGCTAATTATTTAGTTTAGTCTCTGTGACAATCGAAAAGCTATTTTATTTAGTTAGTTCTAGACCTGTCTGCTTTTGTACCTGTTACTGTGAGTGAAGTTCTCATGAAAATCCGAAGACAGATGACTACCACTCACCTCGCTGGACTTCAGGACCCCGAACAGAGGGTAGAGGAAGGCTGGGACCAGGGCGGCAGCGCCCAATGGAACGGCCTCTGACACCCAGTAGACCGCCGTCACTATCAGCACGTACGCGCAGCAGGCCTCCTGCAGGCGGGGACAGGAACATTGTAACGTCAGAAGAGACACAGGATCATGCATCTTTATCACACTTCCACAACACCGAGGCTACACAAGCACACACACCCATACACACACTCTCTCCAACACATATGTAAACAAGCACAAACACCTATGTTGCTATTAATCTGATTATGGTTATGTAATATCAACATACCAGTCGCTCATGATGCTCTTTTGCAACACGAGCGGGCTTAGTGACAGGCTCCCCAACTTTAAAAACCAAGCTCGTGACATTGGTTAAGACCTCATGAAACTTACCAAGACTCTCATTAATCATTACAACAATAAAAGCCCCAAAATCAAGCCTCTTCCAGCGACTCCACACGTCCGCAGCACCTCGAACACAATTTCAATTCCAAGCCAACATTTGGGGAGTAAAGCCCAAAATGTGTCCCTGGTGCCATGTTTTCCACCATAGCTTTATCACAGTCTGTTATTGGTTTCACATTGTCCAACCACATTAACGTAAAACAAGCAGTTCATGCATGCTGTGTGATCCTGCAGCGCTTTTACATCAGATAAAACATTCAGTTTAATATCTTGTGGTAACAGGTCGGTTAATCTGAAATTAATAAAATTATATATTTTTATTATGTATCGAAGGACCAGAAGTCATCAACCCCAAATGTCAGAGTCAGGACAAAATATCACCATTTGTTGAATGCACGCAATATCGCCACAGTGGATGTTAGCATTTATTAGCTTAGCTGTGGCTCGACTTCATTGTCATCCATCGTCATAGCTTATGCATTTCTATCTCAGATCTTAAAAAGCAAGATACCAGCTGAACTCTGCAGCAAATGTACAGTCTGTGACACATTACCACCAACTGAAACTACAGAGATAGAAGAAGAAAGCGGAATCTAGTATAATACATGATACTTTGATGAAGACTGATCACTTTGCACTAGTTTGGTCTAATGCTATAGGTTATACCACTGAATCCATAAACTTTGGATTTCACTTGGCGAGAGGGACGTGGCTTATCCTAGCATTAAGCACTGCTGGATTAGACTGAGAACAGAACAAGGTGTTTGGGTTTAAAATCAAAGAGGACCTCGCCAAGGAAAATTTAATTTAAATCCTGTCACAACAAACAACTTTAAAAAAGAGAGGACATATGTATGTATGTTTTAGCTCGACAGCTGCCAGCATTCCTTTGTCTCCTTCCATTTGGTTAACAAGAGTTTCAATCTGTCTGTATCTCCTCATTCAGGAAACATGAGGTCACTGAGGACGCCGCATGATAACGGGATTAACTCACAGATAGGTGTTTGATTATTGATCAGTCATGGAGACGGAGAAGAATGGAAAGAGGAAGAGAAAGGTGGCTCCAGGGAAGAAAGAACAAATAGACAGATTAATGGAGACAAACGTGGATGAATAAATAAACACAAAGATGATCTGATTCAGTCGTCACTGATCATTGATCATTGGTCTCTGTCTATCAGAAGACAGTTAACACAAACAAAGGTCCTTAAACATTCATCAGTGCTTCGTTTTCTGTCTTTAGTACAAACTGCTGAGTGATCACTGATGCAACCTGACTGATAACCTGTCATGTCAGGGGGTTGGGCGTTGATACATGCTGGTCCTCTAATGGAAAGAGAGAGGCAGGGAAACAGTATTTTTAACACCTTTTTGTCCTCTTTGAGATTTGTTCTCCTCCAGAGTTGATCATTATTCATTTTGACGTGAGAGAAACACAGGTGTAACCGCAGATCACTGTGGAGGTCAGTGGCATTTTGAGGCAAACAGTGAAGGACAAGGGAGGAAGCAGTTGCTGTGACAAGCATGAAATTGGAGGATGTTTTTGTAAGATGTAGGTAAAAGTTCACTTGACTTTCTAAAGGCTGAAAAAGAATGTGCTGCTGCAGAGACTGAATGTGTCCATGGATCTAAATATCACATTGGACACTACGTGACTCTATTGGTACTGATTTCCTGTATTAGTAAGTGGGAGACCCTATAAAACCATGGCCATGTGCATTTTTTTCAAATAGACACACAACTCTGACCTTACAGCACTAGTGTTCTACAGTAAAACTACTGTCTACAAAGCTACTGTGTTATGCTCGTACACACTAGTCGTGTTAGCTCCCACCAAAATTAGAATTTAAAGAGCAACATCCAATTCCCCACAAAATGAGGGAGAATGTATTCTACTTTGACTATGTAGTTTGGTCCACTTCCCATCCACTAACATGGTGGAGGCAGAGTTTAAGACCTATACTACTGTCAGCCACCAGGAGGTTGCTTCACTTTTGGTGAGCTGTCATGTCTTAATATAGAATAGAAGAGAATAGCATCCTTTTATTGTCATTGCACAGTATACAAGAAAATTTAGCAATCTATGAGTCTACGATCTGAGCTGATTTAGCATCTGCTCAGCGAACTATAAAGTGTGTTTACATAAACTCATCAGCATCAGTGTCTCTGTCGTGAGCCCGGCTGCCAAATATTTGACAATGTGAACTGAATGAGAATCCTCCAGTTTTCCTTTGTGAAGGATTTGTGTCATCACGAGGGTCCACAGCTCACTCAGCTGAGAGGGAACCTCCTTTGACACTTTGTCTTTGCTGACAGGCCAGTTCCTGTCTCAGCGTGCAACAGAAGCCCATTGATTGTCTCATCAGCTCCCTGTTATCTGTGGTCAGCTTAGGATATGGAGATGATTGGTATTTAGAAGAAACACACAGTGGGTTGAAAACTCCTGATAGGCCAATTAGGTCAAATAATAGAAACAATCAGCAGAGAAGTAAGTAACTATTGAAACTGTCAGATAACACACACATACACAATCTCTGTCGTAGACAGCAACATCAACCTAAGTTCAACACCTTGTTACATGATGAGTCCTTCAAATATTTTATAAACATGTCAAATAAAGCTGGATAGACACACTTAGCAAATCTTCTATAATAATGATCTGCGTCATCCTGTCTGTTTTTAAGATGTTATCCCAGATGTGTGTTGAACTCCAGTCCCTCTTTAACCTGGAGAAGGTCCCGGTACTGTGGCAAACATCCTGCCTGGTTCCCATTCCAAACAGGCCAGGCCAGTACTGTTTACTTAACGCATCGTGAAGGAGTTTGACAGAATGCTCCTGGATGCAAAATTGTGGAGTTCCCTTTTCTCTTCACCACATACACCACTGCCCTCAGATACAACATGAGACTTGGTGGTGGAGAGTTTTGTGGCCTTGTCTTAGCTGAACTACCTGCATCTCAACATCAGTTAAACAAAAGAGTTTGTTGTGCACGTCAAGAGATCCAGGAATCCTGTTATACTCTTCCTTCCAGGGAGAGATGGTGGAGTTAGAGGAGTATAAATACAGAGGTCTCCATTTGGACAACAAACCAGGCCAGGACCATTTTCCATCCTGTGGCCTGATGGTGGTTCACACCAGGAGATTTTTTAGAAGATGTGGTTCTGCCTTGCTCAATCACTTTTCTACTTTTTCACATTGTCTGTGTACTCTTTTCCTGAAGGGAACTACAAGCACCATGACACATTCTGGAGGAGCAAGGGATCGAACCACCAACCTTCTTGTTATAGGACGACTGGTCAAACCTCCTCCTGAACCACAGTGTTGGGCCACATTGGATCTGAACTGAATTTGTAGACTGTACATTAAACAAGACAAGGTCTACATGCTTACAGATACTTTACTAACGTATTGTAAACACTGAAATTTGTACACTAATGTCTGCACCAAAGATCGTGACAATCCGTCCAATAGCTGTTGAGTTATGGAGTCAAATCCACTCAGCATTATCTATCATTGGTCCTCTCTCTACCTCTGTCCATGACCTGGCCTGACTGCACCCAGCAGATGTTCTGGCCTGCTGCAGCTGGACACAGTACCACTCCACACACACACACACACACCCAGTACACACGCACATAAGCACACACATACACACAGGCACAGTGTCACTCTGAACCCCTGTCACATTCCTGACACCGTCTGGGGTCCCTGGTGTCGTAAGAACGCCACGTGGGGCCAAAATCCAGCATGGCGGTGGGTTGATTATATAACTTAATTGCTTGGATTGTTTCTTTCTTTTTCTTTGTAGTGAAGCGTTTGTTCTTTTGCTGTTTTTTTTTCTCTTGGCCCCATCCTGTGCCGGCCTACTCCTGCCAAACATCCACCAGTCCTGACATAACAGCAAGGCTTCTGTACGACACTGCTGATTGGCTGGCGAACGACTAGCGAGCACACGACACTTGCTTAGAATTAATGATGTTATGAGAATCACAAACACCAACGACTCATATAAAACATAATCACACGCCTGTCAGCACTAATACCATTGTTACAAGTTGTTAAGCTACTAACAGTGGTAATGTTATTGTGTGTTTAAGGACACGTGACTGTATTATTTACCAAATATAACCAAAACATAAACCCAGAGGTGTTACTCCAAACTGCCATCATTATGTGGTGAGATAATATTTAATACACAGAAACTGTGAAAGAGAGGATTTGCTGTTTCCTCTTTATCTGCTTCACTGTTGGAGCACTCCTATTATGATTTAGCGATCACAAGACAAATTGATTTAGAAGTAGATATATAAGATATATAAATTCATGGATCGTGTTATTTAGCATCTGTGATGGGGAGCGGGCACCTAGCGCCTAGTTTGGGTTGTTCATGAATAAAGTCACGCAGCTGATATGGGCCAGTTTTAAAAGACACATTTCAGTGGTATATTTATACCTTTATTTATTAACTTTCTGCTGCATTGAATAACTGGTTGTTTTTGGAAAACACAAAGGAGGGAGACATTCATTAATACAACAAACTTTTTACATTTTTGCTTCACTTTGCACAAACTGAGCTGCTGTAGGAGAGGTCATTTTCCTCAACTATTGTTTGTATTTGGAAAAAGATCATTTCAGATGGAATATTTCTTCTTTAAGGTGGTTTAAAGGGTCGTTGAGGTTTTCGAGAAATAACATGAGAGCAGTGGCAATCGCCCTCTGCGTTTTTCAATGCTTGTCTGGTGTTTGTTCTTTCAGAGAGACAGATGCCTGGTTGTGACTTGAATGTAATTGTAATTCATGAAAGGCACAAACTGTGGACTACGGACTCTGGAGGACAACATCCTGCAAAGGACTGTTTTTGCTGCCAGAAAACATATCCCTGGTAAAGTTAGCCTCATACGCTTAGCGACTTATTATGAGGAAGAGACCGGCTGCAAATGAGACAAATAGCAACACAGGTCAGAGCCACTCAAAATGATCCTGTGACCTTGTTCAAAATCCTGTCCACACCACCAACCCCGAACTGGAACCAACTCCATGACAACATTTTCCTCAACAGGCAATTTGTCCTCACAGACGAGGCAGCTGCTCTGTTTCTTGACAAAACTCTGGATCACGTTTCATTTAATAAAAGGTGAATGCCTGATCCACAGATTGGGTTTGTGCAGACTGAGATAAGCCTCTTGTTTTCTGAGCTGATTCATCTGTCTGTGGAAACTTTCCAGAAGCGAACACGAGCTACTACAACACACAACTTTTAACTTCCTGTCCTTTTGAGCAGAACACTCATCTCCATCTGATCAACATGTCGTGACATCTCCTCTCCACTGGCACACACACACGCACACACACACACACACACACACACATAAACACACACACACACACATAAACACACAAACACTTATCTATTGATTGGAAGGGCTCGAGAACAAGCATTCATCTAAACAAGAGACAGTGTGCCTTTTGACTGATTCCCTCTCTCTGTCTCTCACTCACCCACAAACACACACACAAACACACGCACCCACACAATGACACAATCCCATCAAGACACTGCAGCCATTAGCAGCAACCAGGGGAGACATCAACACATGAGCTGGAGGTTTTGTTTACAGCTGTATCGGATTGTTTTCTAGGTATTTATTTGTCTTAAACTGTTTTATAAAGAATAACTTATTTACTTAATAATCTAATTTAGAGTATCAATAAAAAGGCAACAGTAATTGTGCTGTATTTTGTAGTTGTTTGCAATGTATACCTATTTTAGTATGTGTCAATCACTGTATCTTTTCTGTCTTTCTGGAACAATAATTATATTTCAGTGTTTCAAGTGAGTTTGTCTATAAAAATGACGCCTATGCTTTTCTGAAGTTCCTGTTATGTTTGTGTGCCTATAATAAAATTATAATGATAATACAGAGTTCATGTTTTTTCTCAGTTTGCTGTACTCACGCTGGTGGGGTGGATGAGCGGCAGCGGGAGCAGGGACAGCGGGATGAGCACCACCAGGATCAGCTTCCTCGCCCTCCACAGCTTCCTGAACAGATCCATCCTGGCGGCGGCCTCCAGCCTCATGGGTGACCCGGCTCTCTGGATCGGAGCGGCCACAACGCAGCAGCAGGACCGGGCGTGAGGAGTCCCGGGCGCGGGGGCAGCGTCAAGGCACCACCGGCCCTGGAGAGCTGGAGGTGAGAGCGAGGGAGGAAGGTGAGGCCGTCTCAAAGAGGTCCTGACTTGGCTGTGCGCTTTTACGCACAGGCTGCGGACGTTGGCCGGACCTGTGTGTGCGTGCGTGCGTGTGTGTGAGTGTTTGCCTGAACTTAATTTTCCCCACTGAGCTGTGGCCTCCACCGGGTCCAGCTCTCCTCCCCACCCGTGTGTGTGTGGGTGTGTGTGTGATGCCTTCAGGAACATCAGGTGAGGCCGCCGGTACCTTTATTACCATGGCTGGATATGCTAATTAACCACTGCTGTGCGCCAGCCTCTCTGGCCGCTGCTCGACCAATCAGGGGTGAGTAAAGTTTTGCACAGTAGGTGGGTGTGTGCATGTTGCTCTCTAAAGGAATACTATCTAGGTAAGGTGGAGATAAAGTTCAGTTTGTAAAAACATTTTCACAGTATGAGCAATTCTAGATTTTAACAATATGTATTAATTAAAAGTGTGTGTGCGTAACTATTTTAATGTTATTGTAAAATAATAGTTTTCTATAATGAATTAAGCTCATGAGTTGAAGCTGCAGCCACACACTGCCACCTGGTGGATTTAATTAGTAAGTGCTGATCTGTTCTTGAAGAGGTACGGAATTTAGAATTTATAACCATTGTTTTATTCTTTTGGTGGTCGAGCCCCCAGAGGGACCTTGTCTTTGTTTCAGCACTGAAGAGCCAATTTCGTGTTTGTTCATTTCTCTTTCGTCGGTTAAGAAGGAATTAGATCAGATTTAGGACTGTTTCGAAGTCTTGAAGTTATATCCCATTAGTAATCAAGGACCAGTAGAATTGCATGAAATTCTGCAGGAGAAAAAAGTGATTCATACATATAGAGGAGTTCATTTTCTTTGTTGCATTTGAAGAAAATAAAAAGCAGCTGAATCTGAGGCATTTAATCTGTGTTTGAACAATAGAGATGGATCATTGAAGCCAAAAGTGAAGTTAATATAGCTTGATTACTCCCTAGTGGCTGGCTGCAGTATAGGTCAGTAAACTGGCATCCTCCATGTTATCAAAAGGGACATGGTTCAAACTAAGCACATATCAAATACATATTCTCAAAGATGGTTGCTGTCACTTCTGGTGGTTCTTACAACATTCTTGTTTTGGTTTGATTTGATTTGATTTGATTTAATTAGTTATTTGATTCGTAAACAAATGTAGTCAAAGGTAATGAAAGCTGAAACTGACTCATGATTGGTTGAGCGTGTGTATTGGCAGGTACCCGACACTGCAGCTCCACACCACGATCAGCATCGCAGCTCTAAATGACGTGAGATGCCAGCACCCATATCTGGGATGTTTTCATACGGTTCATCGGAGCCTCTTTTAAGCACCAGATAAAACAAGGTCATGTTTACTAGGATGAATACGAGAATTAAACCAGTGGATGTCAGCAAAAGCTAATCATTTATGCAAACTTTTTATCTCAGAGCTACTTGACAAAATGGGGCCTCAAGATTAAGTAATAATGCAGGAGTTCCTTTAGACCCTTGTTGGTTGATAAACAGCATCAACCAACAAGTTTGTTTTATGGGGACCCTGGAGGTTTCGGGCTCAGTTTATAACCTATTCTTGTCTGGCTTGTTTTTAGCATATATGGAGTTTGTAACATTTTTGATGGTGCTTTTATCTTTGTCTTTCTGAACAGAGAAAATCCTCAAATTGTTAAATCATCACTTAAACACCAAGGAACAGATTTCATTCAGAAGTTACCAAACAGGAGACGTTACATGACAGAAGTGTATTTAAAATGTTGTGGTGGGTTGTTACATGACAAATGCTCACATGAAGTGTGAGCAGCCTTAAACTCAACAAATAACCAACCAGCTTTTCCCTCCATTGTGTAATGAGGATTAATTCTTTGCTTCTCGGCAAGCAAACAAAAATCCTGGATGCCTGCTAAAACCAACGAGAC
Organism: Pseudopleuronectes americanus; assembly: GCA_038501795.1. Classification (NCBI taxonomy): domain Eukaryota; kingdom Metazoa; phylum Chordata; class Actinopteri; order Pleuronectiformes; family Pleuronectidae; genus Pseudopleuronectes; species Pseudopleuronectes americanus. The sequence continues at coordinate 4,185,920 of CM076737.1, read as the reverse complement.
GTTTGCAGGGATTATCCGCTCAATCTGCTGTAATGTGTGAAAAGGGATAAGAGGAAATGAGACTTATTGAAATTATACCTGAGTCAAGGAAATGTACTATTTAAAGCTGCTGTATGAAAACAATCGAATTCGCAAGTCACACAAATATATGGTTATGTGGTTGGTCCGAAAGTTAAATCTACCTGTGTGTGTCTGTGTGTGTGTCACTGTGTGTGTTTGTGGGTGTGTGTGTGTGTGTTTGTGCGTGTGTGTGTGTGTCTATTCTTCTTTGGACCTTGTGTAACCCAATCTCTTTAAGCTAATTCTCTCTAAACCTCTTAAAATGTTTAAAAACTTTCAATGCTTTCACACTTCACACAAGTTGTTCTTTCTTTCTCTCTCTCTCTCTCTGTCCTCTCTCTCTCTCTCTCTCTCTCTCTCTCTCTCTCTCTCTCTCTCTCTCTCTCTCATTTTGAGTATAGACCTCGAGGAATGAGGACATGGCTTGTTTCTTGTTTCAGGGTTAATACTTAAGGGTTAGGGGCTGTCAAATGCATTATGCCTATGACTGTCCTCAGTCAGATATAGAGAGAGAGAGAGAGAGAGAGAGAGAGAGAGAGAGAGAGAGAGAGAGAGAGAGAGAGAGAGAGAGAGAGAGAGAGAGAGAGAAGATGATAGGCAAAACTTCTAACTGTGGCCACACCCACTTGCAGTGCTTGCCTGCAGAGCATCTCATTGGCTGAAGTTAGTGATTCAATCACTAAAGAGGTGTATATTAACTCTCTAGCTCCTCCCTCTAGTTTTAATTGGATTTGATTTGTGGTGCAGCTTCATAGGTTACATCAAACCTGTGCCTCCATGTTGGATGCTGTCGTAGACCCTGAGGAGGAGCTGTCCAGCCAACTGTGGTGCTGAACACTGTTTACCAGTAGTAGTGTGTTTCACGTGACTCATTAGTTCAAATCATACAGTCTGCTTATCTACAGGTTTGCTACACATGTGTATTTCAGAACATTTTCTATACTGCTTATCTTTTGGGTTTGCTTGGGGGCAGGGAGCCAATCCCAGCTAATAGGCGGGGTAAAGCCTGGGCAGGTTCCCAGTGCATTGCATGGCGGACATACAGAGACGAACCATTTAATCTCACATTTAAACAATAATTAAATAATCTCAATCATAAACCAAAATACAGACATATAATACAAAGACAATTCCTCTAATACAATGTCCCAGGAGAGCCAGTTGGACTTCACTGGTGGTTGGGAGTCAAACCAGTGTTTCAAATGTTTTCAAGATGAACATAGACAGGGATACGATTTAATATAGTCCAACATAATATAATATAGGTGGAGGTGATTCATTAATGAGTCACAGTAAGGCAAATTGAATGAAGGTTAAACTGCAGTAACATCTGGCAACCACAAGATGGCTCTGTATCCCTCCCTAGGATGTTAAAGTTAAGACAGTGTTTTAGTTTTTTTTTAATTCATAGAACTGAAATAGGATTGTAAAGTAAATTATATCATCAATTGTGGTCTTAGAAACTTTAAAAATAAAAAGGTTGGTACTTTAAGTAAGTTTATTTATTTTCCTGAGGGTACTTTCCCTTTACCAGGTCAGACATGTTTTTTTTTAACGTCTGTGAGCTCTTCAGCACTCTGTCTGTTGTTGCTGATGGAGGAGAGGGAGCCATCCTCTCTGGATTAGAGCTTAATGAAAGATCTATAATGTAAATAGAACCGTGGTGCCAGATGTCAGTAAACTCTAACCTCAGATTAGGAATCACATCCAAAACACACACACATGCTCATAGCCACAAGCAGACACAAACACACTTTGGTTTGGGAATCAAATCTAAATCCATTTATTTCTTTTGCTTAACAGCACTTTAACCTTTTAAATCAAATAATACAACTGGGGTTTCATCAACTTATATTTCTAATATGTTATTGTTCCAATTAATTGTTCGTTTTGTCTTTTATTTTGTGCTTATTTGTATTATTTTCAAGTTGGTTTAGGGTTAGGGGTTTTAATCAAACAACACATCTTTTTTATAAGGATTTAATTTAATGCTTTGTAAATCCATTCCTTTATTTTAACTTTTCACATTTGCAGTTGGAGAAGAAACAAGCTGTGTCACAAAACCTTCTCCACACGTTTACATTGTTTAGTCATCGAGCTGCTGTCCTCTCACTGACCTTTCTGGGAACAACACCAGCTCATCACTGCCTTAGTGGTTATTGAGTGGAAGATCAGACGAGCTACAGGGGTCCCAGTCTCGCCGAGTGTCGCTCCATGTTCCCGTGTTTATCAGACTACCTGCTTATTTCTAATCTGCCACTGCTGCTCGCCTCCCAAATTAACGTCAACGCTGCGGGGAGTCGCCCAAAGCTCCGAGCACAGACTTACAACCAGCTCAGTGTGTCTGTGTTGACACTCGAGGAGTGATCGACGTGTGTGAAAACCCTGATTGCACTTGATTCAAATTCAAACTTTTGTTGTCCCTGCTTTCATCTTCTTTCTTTTTTGTATTTTGTTCATGTATCACCATCTTGCACGGCTGTGACGGCCCAGTTTCCCGTAAGGGATCGATAACTTCATCTAAACTTATCTTTCATACTTATTTAAAAAAGATTGAGGTATTCTGAGGCAACACTCAAATTCTCATCATCTCCTATTCGACCAGACATCTTAGACGTGCCTTTTTTCCCTTAAAAATCTGTCATCAACTGCGAAAAAGTAATTATTCATCTAAAACGAAAACCCACACAAAAAGTGTTTCCAACAAACTACTTGAAGGTGCTCAAGAACACTACAAGGGCAAGCAAGCAATGACTCCTGATGGAGGATTATTCTCCAGCTGGTCCAGGGTTTTGAACCTTTCACCCCTGGTCTGACGTACCTGCCCTTCAAATCCCCCTAGTCTCCTTTGACCTCTGCCTCTCTTCTCTGAGAGAGAGAGAGAGAGAGAGAGAGAGAGAGAGAGAGAGAGAGAGAGAGAGAGAGAGAGAGAGAGAGAGAGGGAGAGAGAGGAAGATAAGGAGGTAAAGTAAAAGGCTTGTACGGACTCAGTGCAGGTTGTAATTTTCAGTTTAAAAAATATTAAAGTTAAGTGAATTCAAGACCAAAACCAAACCTGTTCTGCATCAGGGCTAATACAAGACAATAAGATGAGATGCTGAAGGCTCTCGTACCCATAGAGTGTAAACGGTGGGACAGAGAGCAGAGTGCAGGACACGAGAGGGGGTGTAGGGATGGAGGAGGAGGAGGAGGAGCCAGGTGATGAAGGGCTTTACAGTTGAGCATTAGGATCTTGTCAACTTTGTTGGACCAGGAGCCAGTGAAGCTGGACGTGGATGGATGTGACGGGGTCTGTGGATTTGGTGCGGCCGATGATCTTATCAGGGTTGAGGAAGGTTTGGAGTCATTGATGGAGTTAAATAAAATACTCTCATTAAGAATTGAATGAGTCCAATCAGTTAGGATCCATCAGTCTGCAGTTCCCCACTGTGCTGAGGGTTGTTTACTGTCGGGGTTGATGTTTTGGTGAACACAGACACACTCCCTGAAATTTAACATAAGCTACATCAATGTAAGTGAGTAAAAGGTTTTAGATTAAAATGTTCACCCAGACCAGTGACAGTAACCAGTGAGTAAATATCACCAGGAAACCAGTAGGCGGTCTATAAAATAACTAATAATGAATCTAATGAAATAAATGAAAAAGCTTTGGAAGACCGGTGGTATGCAAAGATTTCGAATAAACAGATGTTTAACTTCCTTTGTCTATAAGGTTATATGAGGTCAGGTTCTCTGTTTCATGACATCATAACATCTGGAGCAACAATTTCCTTTAACTGGGAGGACAATCTCAGTTTGGGATTTCCACCACCGGCTAATGTTTATTCGTCCAGTTAGACCTGTTATGTAGTCGGGTGTTTGTTGTATTTGCATGAACAGCTTTAAACTTATCAGAGACTGGGTGTTTATACTCAAAGTGTCCGAGCCGGGGCTTTCCAGGCACTGCAGTGAATCCTGTTCCAAACACCCAGGGTCCTATCAGAGCTGCCTTTGGCTCCAGCCCGCCCTCATTATCGCCTGATTCCTCACAAGAATTTCTCCGGATCTCAGTCATCTGAGCTGCTGCCACAGATTAGCTGAACCCCGGTGAGCAGCGCTGTCCTGTCCTCTGTTAACCTCCCGTCAGAGGAAAGCCCCTCGCTCCTGTGTGACCCTCTCACACTCAGCTCTGCTTATCGGCTTTATACGCTGCAATGCTGCAGATGTATATGTAGATAGGTATATATATACAAACTCATACACAGGGACAGTATTATACAGCATGACAACTACAAATACACACACACACACAGACACACAACATCTAGCACACATAGGTGTGTATGAATACAGCAAAGAGCGATACAGACAAAAAGTGCAAAGTGTGTGCGTGTGCCACTGTGCTGTGTTTTTCTATTGTATAACAGTATTTAATGCGCTCTAAGATGTCGCATTAGGGATTAGGCTGATAGTGACAAAGGCTCTTCAGTGTTTGTGCGTGTGTGTGTGTGTGTGTGTGTGTTTGTGTACTGTGATAGACAGGACGTCTAGTGTTTAATACCCCTCATACTAAATACACTGCACATGCACATGTAGCTGTATTGCTCATGGGAACGTACAAGGAGCCGGTGTTTCCCCTGTGTGGCTGACGAGGAAACACATTGTCATGAAGTGATGTTGCACGTTGTTCCAAACACTGAGCTTCTTGGTTAAAGCAGCTGTACAAGTGAAAACATGAAAAGGGTTAAACCCACTATGTTTGCATTGACCTACTTTTAAGGCTTCTTCTTTGAAGCTGCAGTCAATATTAATATATGAACAATGGGTCAAATGATTGTGTAGTCTGCCTGAGACCATCATCTAACGTTTCAAACAGGAATAAGAATCCTGTCTGGTGGTGGACCTGTGAGGTTTAAGCTTTTCAAAGAATCGTGGTATATGTGCATGTAGCTGTCTAAAGGGATCTGACCAGTCATGTCGGCCATCTTCAGTCGAACTGATCACTTTGCATTATACCTGTAATGGTAAAATTATTTGATTCTTTCAAGGAAGCGTCTTGAGAGATTGTATGGAAACACTTTGGAATCTACAGACCTCTAAAGTAAAAACCAGGACTTTGGTCGATGCTTTCGATTCTCGACCAGAGATCAATTGCTTTGATTCACTCAAGCATTGATAAACCTACAGGAGGTCACCTGCCCAGCCCCCAACAGCAGTCAGGCAGTTATATTATTAACTGGTGAACACAGTTGAGCTGCTAAACAGCTTAACACTTTGCTCTGAGTTGGTGGAGAACAAAACTGAGCTCAAAAGAGAGTAAACATGGAACTTTCAGTTGTTACTTGACCAAAGACACGACTCCACATGAATATAGACGGTGCTTATATCTGTCAACATGTGTTGATGGGTGACTGTTTACATCAGCTACATTTTTACATATAGATAGATTCTACGTTTGCTGCAGTGTCTCAGTTCAGTGTCACAATAACCTCTTCTATTTTATCAACACTTACTGATTTCAACAGTAAGCACCAGTGTCACGTGGCAGTTGAGAGCGATGTGCACAAATGTGAATTTCATCCACATCTGCCCGGCTGCTTCTTTAATCCCCATAATCCTTCTCACGAGGGGGCGGCTGTGGCTGGGGGGGTTAAGTGGTCGTCCTCCAACCAGAAGGTCGGCAGATTGAATCCCAGCCCATGCGGAAGGGTCATTGGGCAAGATGCTGAATCCTGAATGGCCCATCAGAGATGCTGAATGCACTAATTTGGAGGTCGCTTTGAATAAAAGCATCAGCTAAATGACATGTGATGAGTGTTAGACCCTCGTGACTGGATTCAACTCATACTAGTATAACACCAGCAGCTGTAACTTTAAATGTCTGACGTCCAACCCTGTCTTTTCCTCTAGATTTACGTCCCCATCCAGCTTGGCAGCCCACAATGCAAACTGCAGGCTAGAGGCTGAGGGTGAGCTCAGCAGCGTTCCCAGTTGTTTGCACCTGTTATGCCTATAGTGTGTTTTATAATTAAAGTGGCAATGATTTATTGATGATAGAAATGCTGCTGATAGCATATTAAAGACACCATGCATTATTGATTCTGCTGTGTATATAAGCCACTGATTATCAATGTCTGACTGTGGTACAACTTGAATCACAGCAGATAAATATACAGATATATTTATATAAAAAATACAATACTAATGTATACTGATACAAGGGACATATAGTGAAAACAGCTATTGAAGCAAGTAAATAAGTAATGAAGTTAATTATATTTGTTATATGTGATTATTATATTTATGTATTCACTAAATCTGATTCTCCTGGTATTCAGGCAGTTCACTGTCATTTCAGTTTATCACATTTATACAAAAAAGAAAACTGATACCACTAAAAGCCAGGTGTATATTTTTGGCCCCAATTGACTTAACGTGTACTGTACATGTACAAAGTGTATAAAGTCCCATGTGACACCATAACACCGTGTCACATCACCATCATGACAACAGCAACAGCGCCCTAGTGGCTGTTATGGCTTTTACATAATAAATGGCATGTGCCAAACTTGTGTACAGATAATAAATAAGAAGAAAACATGAAATATCACTTAAAGCAGAATAAGAGCAGAAGGAAATGTCACTCAACATCCATGTTTTATGGCGGTTTTCAAAATTAAAGGAACAGTTTGGCATTTTGGGGGGGGATGCTTTTGTCTGCGTCCTTGCTGAGAGTTGGACAGACTCTGTCTGGTTCCGTCTTCAGGTTTCCCTGTTATTTACACATTCATCATTTACAGAGCAGCATTAGTAATCATTTAGATTCATGTTTGTGCTGAATATAATTCTAATATTCAAGCTTCTTTTATCTCTTTTCTATCTTCCACCAGTCTGAAAATATCCAGATGTTTTGCTGCTCAACGTTCCAGCTGTGAGGCTTGGCAGGTCCATATTAATATATTTAGATTTGACAGTTTCTGCAGAGATGATCCTGTGTGTTCATCCCGAAACTTTTCACATTGCACATTAACAGTGAACAGTTTCAATTTTGCCATTTCCTGAGATAATTTCCCCGAATCAACTAAACCCTGACATCTGGAACTAGCTGTCTCAGCCCCAGCCCCATTTTCTGATTCACTCTGATAGGATAAAATCTTGGATCAGTCCTTTGAAGCCTTCCCTGTGTCCACTTTGGCAAAGCTGTGTCTGTAAATAATGTAGTTTTCAGCCGAGGAGTCCACCACGTCCCCATTTAGAGGCCCAACATTTACTAAATCGAAGTTTTCTCAGGCTAAAAGTGTCAATCGGTCTTTCTTTCCCAATTCCTCGCTGTCTTTCCCTCCGTGTCCGATCGTTTCCCTGCTGCTCTCCTGCAAGCGCTCACTCTGCTCCTCTCTCCAGCTCTACCTCTTTTCTTTTCTCTCAACCCATTTCTGTCTCCCATTTCTGGTCCCACATGCATCAATTATTCACCACTCTGCATGGACTTTTCTTGAAAACATGGCTATCAGCAAGACCTGCCCGGGTCATCGTGTTACACCCGAGCACCTGACTGTGTCATATCCAGTCCCATATGAGAATACGCACGCACGCACGCACGCACGCACGCACGCACGCACGCACGCACGCACGCACGCACGCACGCACGCACGCACGCACGCACGCACGCACGCACGCACGCACGCACGCACGCACGCACGCACGCACGCACGCACGCACGCACGCACGCACGCACGCACGCACACACACACACACACACACACACACACACACACACACACACACACACACACACACACACACACACACACAAACAAATGGGATTGTGCACGCACTCAGAGATGGAGGGGGGAGGCAGGCAGGTACTGGAGTCACGTTTTTAACCACATGGATGAGTGTAAACAAAAAAACACTTGATTTGTAAACCTTTTCCCTTGCAGTGACACCCCCATCAACAAAAGGTTGTACCGCAGCCCCCCTCCTCCTCCCCCGCCCCCCCCCCAGAATTGAGCTAGGTGAATGTGAGTAATACGAGAAAGTATGAAATTAACGAGTAGTTGTGCTGTGACTTTATTCTCGGCCGGTGTTGTCGGCCCTGCAGAGCGAGCGCCCATCCTCTGAGCACAGTTTGCACCGCCAGGGTACAAGGGTTGATAATATTTACAGGGAATCAGCTCGGCCCTGTGGCTGGACGCTTGGCCTGTTGCCCTGTCGGCACTGACCACAGCACAAATCTGTGGCCTGGGTAGAGCTTCACCAGGCTCCAACAACATGCCAGGATCGGTATTTTAAACACAAGGTTTCAGGAGATAACACACATTTATTTCCCCACAGACTGTGAAAACAAGCGTAATGTGATGACCCCTCAGCAAACGCTGGTTATTTCTCTGCCATGTTGTTACATTACCCTGGTGAATAAGGGTCCACAAAGTGAAACATCAGGGGGATAACAAATGAGGGATTTGGGGCTGAAATAAAAGCAAATTGTTTCATTGGGACTTGAAATGAACTCTTGGTCTGTCTGTTCTCAGTTTACAGAGCAGCTACAGGCTGCTGAGGATATACCTGTCATGGAGAGTTGACCTCAACTGACCTACTTATCCCTCTCTCAGCATGTTAAACTGAGCCTGAGACCCACAGCCCTGCAAGAGTAAGCCTGGATTTATACTTCAGTGTGGATGTGAACGACTACATTTACATGGCAGCTTCAAGATAGATTCTTTCATGGTAAAAGTTTGATATTTGTTTTGGCCTCCGTTTTGAAGCAACCTCCCAACAGGAGCCTTATAATCAACCAACCAACTTCCTTAAAAGTCAGGTCCACTGTTCAGATTTACCCCTGAGATCCTTGTCCAGAGTTGAGGAGATAAAACATGAGGCAGCAGACCATTAGAATCCAATAGCTACTGGCGGCAGGTTTGTTTACCTTCCGGAAACTTAGTTGTTATATGCAGATTATTTCAATGCTGATAAACCCGCTAAGAAACTGTCATTGACTCCTTTCCCATTGCCAGTGGAGGAGTTTTATTATGTTTTCCCATATCCTCCAGCCCTAAGTTACACTACCATTCTACTCTGCGTTTTGTAGCCACAATACCATATTAGTGCAGTTTTTAAAGCTGTGAGTCAGTTTCCAGGACACATTTGTACAGCGCGTTCCACATTATTATGCAAATTACACTTTGCTCAGATTTTCCTAAATAATAATGCACAGCCAGTCAGTATAATTTTCAAGTCATCAACTGTTAGAGTATAATTCAAATTTTATTGAACAAACCTCCCAGTGATAACAGTATTTTTTCTAAAAAAAAACTCAAAATGCAGTGTTCTAAATTATTATGCAGAGTTTCTGAGTTTCAGAGTTTCAAGATATTTTATAGGTTTTAAAGAACTAAAAATTGTCATTTGTTGAATTTGCAGCATTAAGAGGTCATATTTACTGAAATAAAAAAAAGTTTTAATCAAAAACATTTTAACAGGTCAAGTTACATGTTAACATAGGACCTCTTCTTTGATATCACCTTCACAATTCTTGCATCCATTGAACTTGTGAGTTCTTTGATAGTTTCTGCTTTAATATCTTTGCAGGATGCCATAATAGCATCCCAGAGCACCTGCTTGGATGTGAACTGCCTTCCACCTACATAGATATTTTGCTTGATGATGCTCCAAAAGTTCTCAATCGGGTTAAGGTCAGGGGAAGATGGGGGCCACACCATGAGTTTCTCTCCTTTTATGCCCATAGCAGCCAATGCCCCAGAGGTATTCTTTGCAGCATGAGATGGTGCATTCTCATGCATGAATATGATTTTGCTTCGGAAGGCACGGTTCTTCTTTTTGTACCACGGAAGAAAGTGGTCAGTCAGAAACTCTGCATACTTTGCCGTGGTCATTTTCACACCTTCAGGGACCCTGAAGGGGCCTACCAGCTCTCCCCCCATGATTCCGGCCCAAAACATGTCTCCGCCACCTCCTTGTTGATGTCTCAGCCTTGTTGGGACATGGTGGCCATTCACCAACCATCCTCTACTCCATCCATCAGGACCATCAAGGGTTGCACGGCAATCATCCGTAAACAAAACAGTTTGGAAGTTAGTCTTCATGTCGTCCTGAGCCCACTGCAAACTTTTTTGCTTGTGAGCTTGGTTTAGGGGTGGCCGAATAACAGGTTTAAGGAAACTTGCAAACCTCTTGAGCATCCTACATCTTGAAGTTCGCGAGACTCCAGAGGCCCCAGCTGCTTCAAACACCTGTTTGCTTCTATTCAATAGCATTTTAGTGGCTGCTCTCTTAACCCTACGCATTTGTTTACCAGAAATCTTCCTTATTTTGCCTTTGTCTGAACGAACCCGCTTGTGCTGTGAATCAGTGACAAATTTCTTCACCGTCCGATGATCACGCGCAATTCTTTTGGAAATATCCAATATTGTGACACCTTGACCAAGGTATTGCACTATTAGCTGCTTTTCAGCAGCAGAGAGATCCTTTTTCTTCCCCATTTTGCCTGAAACATGTAGCTTGCTTAATAATGTGGAACATCCTTCTTAAGAAGTTTTCCTTTGATTGGGCTCACCTGGCAAACTAATTATCAAAGGTGTCTGAGATTGATTTCAATCATCCAAATAGCCCTGAGACACAATACCATCCATGAGTTTAATTCAAAAACTAAAAAATGAATGTTTATGACCCTTAAATCCAATTTGCATAATAATGTGGAACGCGGTGTATACGTATACATCTATATACTAAAAATATGTATATATATTTACACGTAGTGTTTTTATTCCTCCATCCAGGCCGGCTGTCCTCACTGTTCGACCACATTCGGCCTGGAAGACGTTCCAGGAGGTGGGTGCTTGTACAATGTCTAACAATGTCCACACAGGCCTCACAGTGACAGAAACATGTGAGCACAGCGGCAGCACTTTGAGCTGGTTCATCTGAAGCCGAAGCTCCATTCTGTCACTTCTGATTCCCTCCTGTTCTGCCGGGAGTTCAGCTCAGGGCAACCACGATCTTTCCTAACCTCCTCGTAGCCTGGTGCCGTACAGTTGCTATCTCATGTGTGTGACCTCCCATGAGGCGGTGGCTCAATAGTAAATATTGATCCCTGGGAGTGAGGCCTCCCCTTACTATACAATGCACTGAAACACTGGGCGAGAGGGGCAGCGAGGGGGGAAAGGGCCGCGACCAGGAATATCAGGACTTAAGGCTGCATGAGTTACAGCTCAGCACAGCTCAGAGAATGAGTTAGTGTTACGCAAGAGCTCAGTCAGCCCAGCTGGGGATCAGAGAGAGAGGGAGGAGAGAGAGAGAGAGAGAGAGAGAGAGAGAGAGTGCGAGCGAGGAGGAGGCTCGACAGCAAGTGAGCAGAGAGCGGGCAGATTACAGCTGGATCCTCCACATTTATATGCACACATGCACATGCGAGCGCACACACATGCACGCTCCCTCACTTCATCTCTGTCTCTCCCGTGCAGCATCATGAGCAGCACCGCCAGGGGGGGTTTCCTCTCTCCACCGAGGGAGTGAGGGGGAAAAGAGGGACAGAAGAGGAGGACAGGTGAGGAGGAGAAAGAACAGAGAGGAGGAGGGACAAGAAGAAGAAGAACGACGCAGAAAACTTTCCCCTAAAGGATACAGCCCCCCCTTATTTTGACCATGAGGCTGTGAATTCCTCTTCCTCTCACCGAACGCCTCTTCTTCATCGTCTAACCCCATGGCTCCCAAAGTAGGTCCCAGAGGTCAGAGCCCCAGCACCCCCCTCTGGATGCTGCTGTGGCCCCTGCTCTGTGCACTGGTCCTGGCTGAGGGCACTTCACTCGGCACAGAGGACCTGGGGGGCACCGGTGCCATGTCGCTGCCGGAGGACTGGACCGGCACAACTGTGCAGCTGCAGCCGGACCTGCAGACTGAAGCCGAGACGCAGGCAGGAGCGCAGACGGAGGCACAGACTGAGTCACAGACGGAGACACAGACCGAGGCAGCGACAGAGGCTGTGACAGAGATGCAGACTCAGAGCATCACCAGAAATTACACAGGTTAGTGAATCTGTCAATCACCAGCTGTTTCTTCCCTTTCAATTTTTTTTACTGTAAACACAAAGTTGTAACGTTGCAAGAAATATTTTGTACAAGTTGCCTGATTTTGAGCCAGGGAGACGTACATCTAATTTCATAATCAAAGATTCAGGCGACTATTTTAGTGAATAATCAAGAAATTGTTTCCACTATTAGAAATGTTAAAAATTTTCCATCACCATCTTTAATCATGGCCAATGGTCAAAAATTTGCAAAAAATTTGCAAAAAATAAATAAATACATTTTAATGTTTCAAAATAGTTTATAAAAAACAATTAATCTTCTATTTGTTTGACTAAATAACTAAAAGCATGGTCTGTATATATTAATTAAGCTAATAAGGGCTTATGTAAAATAAATCGACTCTTGGGTCTAAGCTTTTATCTTTTTAACAAAGCTTGTCCTTTGAATTTCCTCATTTTACATCAATCTAAATATTCAGGTGATCTTTTCTGTAACTGCACACCACACACGCCAGATTAAACTCCAAACTGAATTCCAGTGAATTGGTGAAATCAAGAACTGCACGTGTTATAAATGACTCTCTGACCGATTCAACTTTCTGACCTCATCTGATTTGTTCTACTCATCATGGACTAAACTATTCCAACATTCAGATATTTAAATATTGTATTTACATTATTTATATTATTACTACACGTCTTCTTAAAAGCATACAAACCAGAGCAGTGGCAAAGTGATAAGTATCTGTTGTGTCAAAGTCGGTTTCCTCCGTCGACACTTTCAGCTAAACCTGAACCCGACCTTTACCTCCAGCGTCTCATGCGAACCTCGACCTTGACCTGCCCTTCGCCCCAAACCTAACTATAACTCCGATCGTGGAAAGCAGCGCAGCAGTGAACGCGATTCCAAGACGTTTGTCACAAGACTGGGATTTCCAGTCGCTAAGGCCGCTAAGAAGCCTTGAGTTGCCCCAATTTCCCATTGCAAATAGAACAAATCTCAAGCACGTTGCTGAAAGTGTTTTCATGGACTCATTCAAGGGTGTTTGGCCATTTTTCTTGCTCGAGCCCCCAATTCAAGGAACACCCCAACCCTTCCATTCTGTTTTGAATCCACACACCATGAGAAAGTGGTGATTTCAAGTGACTGAGTTGGATTTTGTGCAAGTAAACATCTGTTTAAGTCGTGCTGCTGTTCTCTACAGCACGTGAGTGTGGGCCTGGGAAGTCACTTGGTGTTTGTGCAACAGCTCAAGCAGCCATTCCACTTTGCTCCGGATTAAAAGGGTATCCGTGTGTTTGTGTGAGTCCGTGCTTGTGCAGTTAAACATACACATGTTTCTCAATGTGCATAATTTATCTTTTTGGTACGAATTAATTTGCTGGACTGGTTTTGACTTCTTCAAAAGACTGATCGAGGGTTTGAGTCTCAGTTTTTTAGTTTTCGAGAACTAGTTTGAGCTCATGTTTGTAAATCACGTATCATTTTTTAAGATTATGTTTTAGTTTTTGTGCTAGCATACAGAAGTGCGTGCACACAAGTACACGTGCACTGTTGTGTGTTTCCCTCATGGTGGGCATATGGCTGTGGTGATGCAGTTTAAGACACTTTGTTATGTCCAGACCGGAGCTGCTCAGCCCGAAGAGAAAGCTGCAGCACCGCTCGCATGACTTCACCTCCGCTGACGCATGAGCTGCCTTTCTCTTCTCCTCCGTTCCCTCTGTCCATTTTCTCTCTCTCTATTTCTCTCCTCCTCTCTGTCTATATGTCGCCCTCTCTCACTTCCTCTGTGTTTATTTTCGTCCGCCTCTATCTCATCTCTCTCTCTTTTGTCGCTAATTGCTTTTTTCTTCCCCTGTCCCTTTGTGTCTGCACACTTTGCTTTTTCCTCTTCCTTGCTCTTCTCTCTCTGTCTGTCACTTCTCGCTTCTTCCTTTATCTCCTGCCAATGTTTCTCTCTCTTTTTCCAGCATTTACGCCCGCCCTCTCACTCAAAGAGCACATATCCTCACGTGCATGCATCACAAATAGCCTATAGCAGGGGACAAAAGGCCTCACGTGCCTCTCTCTCTCTCTCACACACACACACACACACACACGATCAGAAATGCATTCGGCCCAAACGACAACAATCTTCTTAAAGGTTTAGAGAACAAACAACACAGTTGCTTGTTTCATAAGGGCAGCTGTGAGTCTGACAGGGCAGGAATAAGCACTTTATACTTTAATAACACACATACACACACACACACACACACACACACCTGGTGATCAGCTGGCTTGCCACGTTGCCCCACATGCATGAATTACGCCAGAGCAGAGTGTTTATGTGAGAGAGCTTTCACATTTCAAAAATCCAGGAGGTGTGATTAACATCAACTTACCCAAAAGCAAAGTGTGTGTGTGTGTGTGCGTGTGTGTGTGTGACATGACGAACTATTTATTTTCAGACGCATGAGCAGATAAAAGCTTAGGGTTTATTTTTCTCCCACCATATTTCAGGCCTGGCCCCCTCTTTCTTCCCTTCAGGTCTGGATTACAGCGGCAGCACCGTGTTTGTGTATTGGACGTCAGCTTCTCGAGAACAGTCTCAGTTGACATTTATGGGACAAAAAAAATCTAAATAAATCCAGTTAAATATAGACGGCTTTTGTGCGCGCTGGGCTTCTGAACAGGGAAGATTCATAATGCAGTCCAGTTAAAGCCAGTGGATCAAGACAAATGTGGTTTTGTCGTGGAAGTGGTTTCTAACCTGTTATCGGCCCATAAACCCTTGGTCAGTATCACCTATCAAGGTCAAATGTGTCATTAACTATTTAAAAGTGGATATTGTTACAATATTTTGTTCATACAACTGAACTTTCCATATAAGGTTGTTGAAATTGCATTAAGCATTGTTTACATTAATTACTATCGGTGCAGAGATTTCATATATACATTTAGCATCTATTTAAACTGTTAATTCAGCGAGCCCACATTTAGAGATGTCAAAATACCTTTATATCAATTATTTTATCTCCTTTTTCCTCTTATCCATAACTATTGCATCACTTTATTACTTCAGATTGAAGTATTTTTTAAGTAGCCTGGTACTTTTTTACTATTTCACCATATTTAGCAACTATTCCATCCTCCATTGGCCAACTCCAGTTGTATTTCATTTCTTTACTGGTTGCTTGTAGCTGCTGTCCAATCCTTTTATCGGACTATTTAAACATTCAATTCATTGAGCCATTGTTACCTTTTACCCAACACCTGTTTACCGAACGCACACTTTTCAAATCGATAAACCTGGTGAAGCAGACGTGTGAAGGTTCCGACCCTCGGAGGGTTTCACACTGTCGATACGAGCCCTGATTTATTATGCAGCACTTCAAGGAATTCTGTGCAGCAGACCGTTCCTGGAAGTAATCTGATCAGGGATCTGCTATTGATTCATTCATCTTCAGGTGCTCCTCATTTGACCTCGGACTGGATTCACACACACACACTTGGTCTGTAGGTTCATCTAATCTATTCTGTTGAGTCCATTTAAAGTATAAACTTTCGTACAGCTTTCACAACAACATCATTATAGTATATCAATATATCCAGCAGTACGCACAAACAGTACACTAAGTGTGTACCAAGAAGTCAATGTACTTTAAAATAAAACTCACTCTACAAGACAGTCTACACTTACAGCTCTGTGAGGTTGTACTTGAGTGCTAGTGAAGCCATGCTTTAAAAGGGACAAGACTTATATAAAGGCCAATCAGCAACTGCCTCTTTTTACAAATGAACAAAACAGAACTTTGTAAATAACAACAGCTTGTGGCCAACTTACGGCAACTCTTAAGGGACATGCAACCTCAGACATAGAACAAGGCATGAAACACAGGTCGTCTGTTACTCTCACAAGGAAATGCTTACAACTACAGGCTAGTATAGAGATATAAGGCAGGTATAATGTACCACTCAAAACTATCTTATTATTATTGTTCATGACAACAGACTTCTCATAGATATTCAGATAATTAGAGATGAAGAAGTGAAAAATGCAAGAAACTACTCCTGTAGTGTTTTGACAATCTCAGAGAAATAAAACATTATGAGAATAAAAACTGGATCAAAATTTAAATAATGTAAATCAGTCCACCTTCACACTAAATATAAAGTGAATGTTTGTTCATCAGTGGATAACAGTTAACCTGTTAAGGTGCTGGAAAGCTGCTGATGGGCAGCAGTTATTTCAGTTTTGGTTAGGCCATTAACACAGTAGCACAACCTATTAACCTCGACAGGGTGTGTGACAGTTAATGTTAGTGTTAATCTCTAAATAAGGCCTATATATCAGTTACTTAGTAGGCAGTCTGCCTTTTAATCTAACCAAACAAGAGTTTACAGTGGAATCCTGCTTATAGACGTGTTTTGTTTCTGTACAACTACTTTATCTTTTTACTCTTTTGTCCACAAA
This sequence comes from Pseudopleuronectes americanus, assembly GCA_038501795.1. Taxonomy (NCBI): domain Eukaryota; kingdom Metazoa; phylum Chordata; class Actinopteri; order Pleuronectiformes; family Pleuronectidae; genus Pseudopleuronectes; species Pseudopleuronectes americanus. The sequence continues at coordinate 4,169,381 of CM076737.1, read as the reverse complement.
CACTTCCGACTCAGAACAGGCTCATTTTACCAAACGCAAAGTGATGTTCTTATGTTCCCTCCAAAGAAAACACAGGAGACTTAAGCGGGGCATGTGGTCAACAATTACAACCAAAGTCCTTGTTGTTCCCAGCGGCTCAATATTCCAAACTTGTTCTACTTCTGTTAGAAAAACAAATGTTCAGTTTTAAATACAGCCTCTACTTCACGATGACAATAAGCGGCATTTCTTTACACTGAGTCTCCCTGGATAAGATCGTCAGTCAAAAGCCCAAAACGTGAATGTATAACGTTACAATGCCAGTAATCTGATTAACTGACGAGCAAAGCCAATTACCTTTGTCTATTCCCGGCTATTTCTAGTGCAAGAAATCCTGTGAATGACACGCTAGCACGAGAGGGAATGCAGATGCACACGTTGGCGGTGGCAGGTGGAGTCCAGTGTATTTTGAGGTCGGAGTTTGTTTTCATTGGAATAATTGGAGGCTTTAAGGGAAATCTATACTCTGCATCATTCCTTATAAGAGCTGTGGGTAGTTCGGTACTATTACAATCTATAGAAGAACTATTTAAGTATATTTAAAGTTTAAGTCATTTTTTAAATTAATTTGTAAGAAATCAGGCATCATTTATTAAAGTTTAATAAACACAGAGGGCCCAGAAGAGGAGTTTCTGCGGGGATGCCACATTCACACATTCAAAGCCAGATACTTCTGTCCACGACACACGCTATCGTCCCTCCTGAGCCCTGCGGACTTGGTGCGCTTCAGACAAAGAGTTGCCTCTGTCTCCTGCCTGTCAATCCAATATGGCTGCTGGCATCCGCTCAACTTCATTATTACCTTCCCACGGCTTAAAGCTAGACCCACAAACTGAACAAAGACGCCGAGGGAGAGGCAGAAATGAGCCCTCCCTCTACCCTGGTGGTGGAAGCAGGGTGGCAACAGCTAAAGGGCAAATGGAATGAGAGTAACCAGCCTGCCTCTAAAAAGTCATCCAAATGGTCGGTTGGTGCTTTGTACCATGCAAAACAACAAACGAAGCATTTATGGTACTGATGCAGGCCCTGTCTGAAATGGGCTGTGACCTGTGGTGATGTTGCATGCAGCCTTCTATCTGGAATTGTGAAAGTGACCTGCAGTAATGATTCAGGAGAACTCAATCAATCAAAATGTATTTGTATAATTTGGGTATTCACAAATCACAATTTGCCTCATAGTGCTCAACAAGGTGCGATATCTTCTGTCCTCAACCCTCAGCAAGAGAGAGGAAAACAATCCAGAAACCTCAGAAAGCCACATGTGAGGGGGGATCCCTCTCCCAGGACGGACAGAGGGGCAATAGATGCTGCAAGCACCAGAATACGTCAACAATAATAACAATATTTACAACATTGATGAGAGCAGACAGCATCTAACATAAATAGAGAGATGTATAAGTGTTTAAATTATTTGTACATAAGAAAATGTCCGACAGAGATGGAGGGAGCAGGAAAGACTTGGCATTTCCTTGGCTCCTTGACAATACGCATGCCAAGTGTGATGTGATGAACAGTTTTTGAGATATGCGAGCCACAGACGGACAGACTGAGATTCCTGGATGTTAAATGAGGAAACTGACGCTTTTCTCCAGCTTTGGAAAAAAAAAGTTGAGCATGGAGAGAACACTGGTCGGACTGCTACAAGGTGAAATCCCCCTAAAAGCACCTCCATGAAAACAACATAAGTAAACAGAAATAACGGATGTCTGTGTATAAAGAGCAGGAGGTGAGATCTGATCCCAGATCTGATCACAAGATGAGATGGGGTCCCATTTTAATGCCAGGTGTGAACACACACAACTCAATGCTGTCCACTTAGGATGGGATCACAAAAACACATGTTGTGTATAGGGCCTTAGTGAGCTTAAGAGTTGCTGGCAGGCCACAATGTGGGATTGACTTCAGATCACACAAAGAACAGCTGGAGGGGACTAAGCAAATATTACACTCAAGAAGAAGTAGAAGAACACAAAGATGAACGAGATGAAGCCAGTCAGCCAAGTCATCTTTCATCTTGATCAACTCAGACTCTTCCTGTCTGGTAAAGATGAAGTTTATTTTCACCCACTGCTAATCAAGGGGAAACTGGCCGAGCACAGAGAAGACACAGTCTTTCCTTTAGTGTGTTCAGCCAAGATCTAACTCCAAGCTGGTTTTTGTTTAGTTTTTTTTATCAAATTCTTCATTTCCTGATGGCTTCGCCTCTTAATCAGAGAAAAAAAAAGTAATCCACTACTTCCAGATGGAAATCCCTCAAAATAAGAGGTTGACGTTAGATCTGGATGGGTTTCACTCACAGACAAACACACACCGGCTTCTTCAAATGTCTTATTCAGCATATTTTCTAAGGATGAGAGGATTAAAACTGCACCACTCAATATTTCTATTGAATATTTCAATATTTCTACTGAAATATTAAGTGTTGTATTAAAGGTGACAGCTATATACCTCTATCAGACCACAATCAGTGGGTATGTGCTGAATGTATCCATTCCCAACCCAGACATAGCCAGCTCACATCAGATTTTCAGTGAATAAGTGCTGATGGACGCTTTAAACAGATCATGGAGAAATAAAACATAAGCCGCTCCGCAAATAAAATGGAGAGTAAATCGACTCAAAATGGTGAAAAAACAAGATTTACGAATGCATCCATTGATTTGAATGAAGCTTTCAAATATCCCCAAATGTCCAAACAATATTTGTGACATCCTTTGTGTCTATTTACTGACTGTAATATCAAGCTCCTTTTACTTGTTCTGCACACGTTTCTACACAGTGGGCAGGGAATCTAAAAAGAAAAGGTGTTTAGCCGACAGCAGGAGTCCAACGAAACTGAGTTGCATTATGGGAAATGTTGAATATTAGATATTTAAACCTGTCTCTACTCTAAGCACTTATTTAGATTATTCTCTCTCTTCGTGGCAATAAATGTTGTTAGACTTGGTTATAACTCACTCCCTGACATTGTTTGGTGGATTGGGAGTGTTTGTGTACTGATCTCTTACAGAACTTGAAGTCTCATGAAGCTGAACATTTTGGGGCGTGGATGTGCATTTTTGTCACACAAGATCTATACACTTTGTATATGTGCAGGGCATGGGTACATCCATTGTGTGGGTGTGTGTGTGTGTGTGTGTGTGTGTGTGTGTGTGTGTGTGTCTGAATCTTTAATGCAAAGAGCCTAATCTTTATTTAATCACAAACTATTCCGAGGGCTCCCCTGACAGAGACGAGTGGAGAGGGTTTCACAGACAAATGCAGCAGAGGGGATGTTTGGACGGCCGTGCTGGGTTGCCAGGTCGGCTTGTTCAGAGGTGTTTTTTCGCGCCCTGTTGCCGGCTGAACTCTCCGAGTGGCAACCCACAGCTTCCAAAGTGATAGAGAGGCCTTCTGAATGCGAGCGAATCAACAGGACTCAGCAAATAGAGCACAGAGTCAACATGCACACACACACACTGAGAGACTAGTGCTCATAGACCGATGACGATCTCCTGCTGTTAAATAAGTGTGCGCATTCTACAACACACCAGCACTAACACACAGGGATAATCTCTGTCTCTCCTCTTGGGGTGCACTGTTTGTTTGCTCCACACCGGTGTTGTTGTTTAGTTTTCTGTTTACTACTGGGAGGTGGTGTTACCTCAGCAGGGTTTTGTAAGAGTAGGGAAGAGTTTCCTGTTGCGGCGTGGCAACAGCGAGCAAAAAAAAACTAAACAAGCACGAGTCTTCAAACACACACTCGCACGTAACATGTTCAATATTTCATCTGCCTTTATAGAGCGAAAGGCTCTTTGGCAGGCAGTGGCAGTGTGTGTGTGTGTGTGTTTCCATGTGTGTTGTGTGGGACTGTGTGTGTGGTTGCTCCAGCACGGTTCATTTAATAGCTCATTTGTTTGCTAGATCACAAGCTGACATACAGTAAACACCAGGGGGCGTAGCAAAGCAAAGCAGGTAATTGTCTGCAGAGTGTTGTATTTCATATTGCATATACATATACAGTGTTGTATAGACAAAGCTGAATGAGCAGACTCGTGCTGGAGTGTCCAGTGCTCCTCGCACGTCACATGATGTCTGTTAGGACAACATGTGCTGGATTTGACTGTAGCCCGACTGAAAAGCAGCACTTTTGAATTATTTAAAACTAAATGCCCTTCCTTATAGCAACTTTACATACTGTGCGTGGGATTTCTACGTTAACTAATAGGTCATATACGTAGAGCGCAGTTATTTAAAGTTGGGGAAAATAAGGATATTTATTTCATATTTCAGCAATTGGAAAAACTGCATCTCTAAATGCTTCAGTATTTTCTTCAGCTAGCTAAGGTGCCGATCACAGTGTGGTAGTAGGGGTATGAGCTCTCCTGGTGGGAAACAGAATGGCTTTTACTTTCTCATATATACATATGTGAGGGAGGGGGTGCAGTCATATTCACACAGGATCACTGGATCCTCTCCCTTTCTGCAGAAATCCTCCCATCTGTCGCTCCTAATCAGCACAGAGCAGCTTGCATGTTCACAGGGTTTTATACTGGGATGACATCTCTCTTTCTCTCTCTCTCTCACACTCACACACACACATAAACACTCGCTGACTCACAGATTACAGTAATACTGACACAGCAAGGCCCTTTCCATGCCATTACTCATTAAAACATATTAGATGTGTTTTTTATATTTAAAAACATTTCATTAATCACTTTGTAGAATATGTGTAGTGACATTATAACACAACTCCCGGGTCCCACTCCCATGTTTTTGGAATTTTGACATTGTGTTGGTTTGCATCTTACTTAACAAAACAGTTCTTTGCACTTCCTAACAAAGCATGAATCAGTCAAGTGAAAACCATTAAATTCCAGCAGCTGACCGAGAAATTGCTGAGTCATCAGTATTGGAAATAACCCTGTCGACCCCCTGCAGATATTACAGGGTGTTTTTTTTTGCTCATTAACCTCACTAACAGTGTATCCGAGTGAGCATGGGATGTTTGGTGCAGTTAGCGCTGCTGTGGGTTTGTGTACCGGAGATTTGAAACATCTTCGCAGCTCGACAACAGCAGCTGCTGAATCACGAGACCTCTCAGGGGAAATGGCTCATTGTAGCATAAGGAGGATAAAAATAGGGCTTTCTGTCTCTGCCTCTCTTTGAAGGCGATCCAGTGTTACTTATAATCTCAGAACAGACGCTCCATGCATGAGTGTGGGTCTGACAAGACAGAGGAAGAGAAGAAAGAAAGAGAGGGACGAGAGGGATGGAGAAGGAGACAGGGACAAAGGAGAAGGGGTTAGGCAGAGGTAATGGGCGAGTTTAAATCCTCTACATTGTCTGCATGGAGACGTCACAGCCGGATATTCAGAGTCTGACAGCTGTAAATCTCCCTATCAAAGAGGATTTATCTACCGATCAGACGTCTTTTATAGAAAAGCCAAATTTAACTCAGTCAGCTTTTTATCAATGGAAAGTCCTTTTTGCTGTTTCCGTAAATGTCAATGATTAAATTAGCTCTTATCTTCCACTAGGCCGTTCCAGATGGTAACGACATCTTAACTTCACTTTCAAAGTTTACTCATTTTCTTTATTAAAGTTTTTATATTATGAGAATCAAAAAACAATTCCTCACAGAGAAATGTGTGACCCCTAACCCACACTGGCTTATGGGGATCAGACATTTAGCTCTTTTCAATTATTCAAACATACACAAAAGGGTTTAAGGTCAAATTATTTCCTCTTTGATAATAATATACATATACACATAATAAATTGCTGTTTTCTTTTTAGTATTCCTTACATTCCATTTATCTGGCAGTTGCTTTTTTCACAAGTGACGCAAGTTTAAGTTCAGGAGATCAAACCAGCCATCCCTGTGATCAGGGGACAACCCGCTCCACCACCTGGTTCACAGCTGCTCAACTGAACTCAGAAATCCCAACTGCAAATTGACAGCATGATATTATGCCCATTTTGACTACAATGAATAACTTAAATGGAATCTAAATATAACAGCTGCAAGGGTCTATATTTATATGCCATTACAAAAGGTGTATATGTTGGGGCTTATGCTAAATTTATTCAACAACACGAAAACATTAGGTGTAGCACAAATATCATTAACTTCTTCAACAGGGGGAAAGGACCTGTGTACGAGAACCCCAAGTTTCTCCTTAGTGTTGTCTTCAGCTCTGTGTCGATCTGTGAGCTCACCATTTCGTTGTTCCTCCTCAGGTCTGTCCTGTATCCCTGTCATGCCACCGCGTCGGGGCTCCTTCTACGTGGAGAGTGGCACAGGCGTGTCTGTCGGCAGCGTGCTGGCCTTCTGGTGCAGAGAGGGATACCAGCTGGTCGGCAGCGACAAGATCTACTGCAACGTCAGGAAAGGAAAACCCCAGTGGAGCAACTACCTGCCTGTCTGCGAAGGTATAAGCAGGTTCACGCAAAGAGGGACTTAATATTACGAAAGCCTTTTTGAAAGTTAGAATATAAAGTATGAAGGGTTCCTCCAATGTTATGTCTGTACTTCTCATTGCTCACATCTGGTTATGCATGAGATCAGGTTGCAGGTTTCTTGTAAAGACCTTTTTCGTGCTTGGATAACACTTCTAAGTTTTCCCTCTCAACATGCAAACATGTCGTGTGAAATCAGCATCAAGATGCATGTAGAGAATCAAAGCGGAAAATGCCTGAGAACGTTAGAAAACTACAAGAGGAGCTAGAAACATCACTTGTAGGTGTTGGGAAAGGGGACGTCATATCATCTGCCAAAGACAAAGACATGCATCCAGGAAAATGTGATATTATGGGGCTGTGGCTGAGGGGTAGAACAGTCGTCTTCCAACCAGAAAGTCAGTGGCTCGATCCCAGTCTTCCCCATCTGCATGCCAAAGTGTCCTTGGGCAAGTTACTGAACCCTGAATGGCCCCATATAGAAAAAGGGCTGCCCATGAATGTGTATGTGAATGGGTTGATGGCAGATCTGTATTGTAAAGAGTATTCATCAAGACTAGAAAAGCTCTTTCTAGCTCTTATAGAGCATTACCTGTTAATTAATGTGTTATAATATATATCATTATATATTAGTCATTTCCTTGGGATCTGTTTCAGGATACATTGACACACAGTCTCTTTTTCCACTCATCAGCGATCCCCAGGCCAGAGGACCGAGGTCTGAGAGTGGCCGTGTTGGCGTCAGTGGTGAGCGGCATCGTCATCCTCGCCATGTCCCTGTCCTTCCTCATCTGCTGTCTGCAAGATCGCTCGGGCCGGGACCGAGCCAAGAAGGAGGGCCGGAGCAGGTAGGGGGTGGAGAGAGAGCCTGAAAGACGCCCCTCGATAGAACCCCTGCAGCTGAACGTCTCCGTCACCCCCAGGCTTTTTTCTGACAAAGGTCTCCCCTCCACAGGCGCAGGGAGAAAAACTCGTCCCGCCGCAGCGAGTGTTGGCTGGAGAGAGAGGAGGGCGAGTGGGAGGCCTTCCCTCCTCCCAAGATCTTCCACCTCTCGCAGAGGGTGAACCCCCGCCTGGCTCCAGACAGCCCCCTCTACCTCACCGGAGGCCTCGGTGGATACGAGAACAGAGGATACCAGAGGTAGAACATCAGCACTCACATCTGGAGGAAACAAATTTGGAGCCAAGTCACTTGTCTCGCTTTAGAAAATGTTCAGACATTAAGGAAAATGTCCAGAGAATTGGGTCCAGACATGTTCAAGAGTTTGTCTTTCACGTTACATCAGACGCACAACAACAGGAAAAGGTCTGGAACATTCAGATGAGGGGTGGCGTCTGGGTAAAGCGTGCAGGACATGATTATAGTCTGCTGCAGAGACCAAGTGTTTTTGTTCCATCAGCCCTTATCGCCAACAGCTCTCAAATCTCTGTGTTTAACCAAGTTGACATCTTTGTCCATGTGTTTGAGTGAAATGAAATAGCCTTTCCCAAAAATCCATCTATGCAGTATTTCCATGCATTCTTTCATAATCTATACCGTTTATCATTTGGGGGTCTAGGGGGCTTGGGCCAATGCCCGCTGACATTGGGTGAGTGGTAAGCTGCACCCTGGACAGGTCACCAGTCCATCACAGAGCTGAAAAAGAGACACACAAGTAATAACACTCACATTCACTCCCACAGTCCCCAAGGCAAACACAAGGAAAAAACATGCAAACCCACACAGAAAGTCCCTGGCTGGTTGACAAGTCCGTGACCTGCTAAGCACTGGAACACCATGCTGCCTTATCTACTGTAGTTTCCAGATGTTTGTCTTTGGTAAGATGACTGCACATGGGGCTCGGATAAAGACCCAAAGGCAGGAGGTACTGAGAGATGGACCAGATATCGTTGGTCTTGTCATACCTTTACAAAACCGGAGACAGGAGGTGTCTGCGATGCTTTCCTTGAGTTATCACCTTCTTCTAATGTCAGTTATTTAGATTTCAGTTATTGGTGAAAAGTCTTGCCTCTCTCTCTTTCAGGAGTCAGGAGAGTTTGCTGAAGGCCTCCCTGCCTGGACTCTACCGCTCCGAGTCCCAGCTGTACCCGCACGTGGTCCTGCAGAGGGTCCCCACTCCGACGGCGCCCTCCGCCCCGTTGGCGCCGTCCGCCCCTCTCTACCTCCACCTCGCCGCCGCCTCCTCCTCCGCCGCCTCCTCACCGGCCCGCGCAGGGCCCAGCAGCCAGCCTCACATCATGGCGCAGTACCCGACCCCGACATATCCACCGAACCCCAACACAGCTGTGCCCCCCTATCCCCACCCAGCACCGGCGCCCATCTACCCCCACCCCAACCCGGTACCACAGCGCCGATGGCAGTAGCCGCCACATTGACATAGCCCTGTGACATTCCTGTGCACAGCACGGAGGGAAAACACAGGAAGAAAGCATCGCAGGCATGTTCTGGAGGCACATGAAGTCTTTCCATCTTCCTCCATCCCCGTTTTCTCTCACTGAAGGTTACAAATGGAACTTTCCAAAGCAGACATGATGGGAAGGTGCAGACATGGACACGCAGCCAGTCGTAGAAGCCTCTCTGTTTTGTCGCATGCTTGCATTTTGGACTTCATCCCAAGCAACTGAACACTGAAGGTTTTTCTTTGTCCTTAATTCTTACTGAACTATTACGGCTGATGCACTCTGCCAGAGGAGCTCTTCCAAAGAAGCCCTGCTTTCTTCCAGCCTTCAGAGATGACAGCTTCATGTAGCCTGTTGACAAAGGGACAAGACAAGTTGTACTAATTTGGTTTAACCTTTTGACGCTCAAGAGAAAATAACCCACAGGGGAGGAGGTCTTCAATCGATGGCCGCCACTGTTTGGGCAGCTCTCGGACATGCTGACTTTTTAAATAGTTTATATTTATTGTGTGATACGACCCCTATCACCCTCCCTGAGGTATTTAATTGCTGACCTCAATAAAACAACTTAAATATCTATATAAAATATTTTGAGACTTTGAACAGAGCATGTGTGATGTAAGAAGGCTTCTGGGTCACTTTTCTGATCTGTTGTACTACATTGACGATATGGGCATCACTGTGAAACGTGAAATGCCTCCGTTGGCTGCTATGAGTTTAACTCATTCTGTCACATCATTATTTATAACAAAAACACGTCTCATGGTCGGCAGTCACAATATAAAACTCAAATTCGGACTTGAAATCAGCACCAGGCAGATTGATAACTGCAAATGATTGTCACAGATTTGAATCATTTATGTCCAGTTTGAGCCCAGGATATATTCAGATGTCAGATTTGTTTCTCACAGAAAATAACAGATTTTCAATTTGACTTAGAACATTTTGAAAATGTACATTGGTCAGTTGCTGTGGGACGAAAGTTTTGTGCAGATAAAAGCACTGATATGTACAGTTTGAGCAGGAGGAGACATGAGAGACGTATAAAATAACCTGAAATCTAAACTTTAATC